>ML258235.1:40666-52360 GCA_005239495.1 Nicotiana undulata | reverse complement strand
AGGAATTCTTGAGCTTCTGGAAGCTCTACTCACACTCGTCTGACCACATAGATACCTTCACTGGACACCACGTGTCCCAATAATGCTACTGAACTGAGCCAAAAATTCAAACTTGGAGAACTTCGCACAAAGTTTCTCTTCCCTATATCCTTGTAATACCATCATCAAATGCTGAGTATGCTACCCCTGGCTACGAGAGTACGCCAGGATGCCATCAATGAACACAATAATAAAGGAGTTATAACACAGTTGAATACACGCTAATCAACTACATAGACGTTGTTGGGGCATTGGTCATCTCAAAAGACATCACGGGAACTCAGAACATAACAGGAAAACCAACTTCACTCCACAACTAAACTACACGAGAGGTCCTTCAATACTCATAACTCGAAGCCATATTCTAACTCAATACAGAAGTCAAATACTCAATGATTCTTGCTACATCTCCCGCTAATCCATTTTTGTCACAATCAGACAACCTGAACACATCTAACTATCAATCACACTCACCACGTAGTCATCTAGTCACAAGGTCCCCTTAATAAGGGAACCAACGAACATATAAGTCCCCCAACACATGTGCTCACACAAATGAAATCTCAACACCCAAGCCACAGACAAAAATCCGGCCTCAAGTCCTTCTGACTGGCCCATTATCAACATGTTAAAAATCGCATCTCACCCATGGAAGTCACAAGCCGACGACGCACAACTGATACCAAGCGCTCGCGTGCGCATTCGAATACATGAAAGTAATTCAAAGAGTTACGCTTTTGGATGAATAAGAATGTATTCGCACGACAAGAATTCAAGAATGTGGGATGTTTCCTAAGGTTTCTGCAGCCTCTAGAAGATAAGTACAGACGTCTCCGTACCGATCCGCAAGTGTAACGACCTGGCCGGTCATTTTGGAGAGTTAGCACCCCGATCCCCTGATAAATGTTCCTCCCTTGTCTTATTAGGTTAATGGAACGAGTCGGAGCGTTGAGTGATGAAAATTGGAGTGTTTTTGGACATATAGTCCTTTAAGGTGAGCTTTAACCTTAGAAATTGGGCCGGAGGGGGAGCTGTGCGAAGATGGATCTGGAATGGAAATTCGTCGACTCAGTTAGCTCCGTTGAGTGATTTCGGGGTTGGGGGCATGTTCGGAATGTGTTTTTGAGGCCAGACGTAGATTTAGGCTTGAATTGGCGAAAGTTAGAATTTCGGCGATTTCGGCCGATAGGTGAGATTTTGATATCGGACTCGGAATGGAATTCCGAAAGCGACAGCAGGTCCGGAATGTCATTTATGACCTGTGTGCAAAATTTGAGGTCATTCGGACGGGTTTAGACGTGGTTCGGCATCGGAGGTGAATTCTTGAAAATTCCTAAGTTCCTAGGCTTGAATCTATGCTTCTTTGATGATTTTGATGTTATGGAGCATGTTTTTAAGGCTCGACCTAGTTCGAATAAGGTATTTGGACTAGTTGGTGGTTTTAGTTGAGGTCCCGGGGCCTCGGGTGGGTTTCGAGTGTTCAAACGGACACATCTTGGCCTTAACCCATTGCTGGTTTGTTGGTTTTACACCAGCAGTTTCTGGTTCACTGCGATCGCAGGGCATTAGCCGCGATCGCAGAGGGTAAATCATGGAAGCCTCAAGTTTTTTCTCTGCGGTCGCAAGGTATGGTCCGCGATCGCAGAGCTTTCTAAGTTTGGTCTCCTCGATCGCATTCAACAGGTCGCGATCGCATAGGGTTTCAGGTTTGAGGGGTTAGTCAGTGATGACTCTACGCGGTCGCGTGGCCATTTCCGCGATCGCATAGGTCTTGGGGCGTGAGGGTACGCGATCGCAGGTCACTGTACGCGATCGCATAGTGTTATTTTGACGCGTGGGATTTTTACTCTCCGCGATCGCGGCTGGGGCCCCGCGATCGCATAGTACAATGCCTGGGCAGAATGATAAAAGCCCCATTTCGAACTCAAAGCCTATTTTCACCATTTTTGAGTTTGGGGAGCTCGGGAGAGGCGATCTTTGAGGGGATTTTCACCTGGGTAATCGAGGTAAGTGATTTTCTACCACCATAGGTTAATTTCCACGTTCCTAATCTTAAATTCATGATTTTTGAGTTAAAATTGGGGGGAAATGGAAGAAACTTCTTCGACCTAATTTTGGGGTTTTGATTGGGTAATTGACCTCCGATTTGAGAGATTTTCATATGGTTAGACTCGTGAGTGAATAAGAGTTCGGAAAATATAAATTTTACCCGAATCCGAGACGTGGGCCCGAGGGGCGTTTTGGTCAAATTCCTAATTTCGCGTACTAGCTTCGACTTAATTAGATATTTTGATTTATTGAAGTGTTATTTACAATATGCAATCGAATTTATTAGATTCGGGCCACCCGGAGATGGATACTCGTGGCAAGAGTGTGGTACGGAGTTGAGTTGAGCAGTCGAGGTAAGTGGCTTGCCTAACTCTGTGTTGGGGAATCTCCCTTAGGCATTTTACTGGTTTTTCCTATAAAAACCCCGTGTACGTGAGGTGACGAGCGCGTGCACGGGATATTTTCACTGAAGTTCCTTATTTCTTTCTACATAATGCTTCCTTTTCAACTCTATTATTACTGCTATCATTTAAATTGCATAATAACTTAAGATTTATCAGGGTAAATTGATTTCTAACTGATTTTCCAACCGTTACTATTCTTTGAAACTAATTTAATGATTTTTCTACGAGATTTCCAACTGGTTTTTCCTCAAACCCTTAAACTACGTTATTTTGGAGATTTACCTTATATTACGTATGCATACAGGGATTGCGGGCATAGACCTGAGCCTTTCCCTCATTCTGCATTGCATTCAAGGATTGCGGCCATAGACCTGAGCCTTTCCCTCATTCTGCATTGCATACAGGGATTAGACCTGAGCCTTTCCCTCATTCTGCATTGCATACAGGGATTGCGGGCATAGACCTGAGCCTTTTCCTCATACTGCATTGCATACATAGGGATTGCGGGCAGAGACCTGAGCCTTTCCCTCATATTGCATTGCATTGTACCTTTACTTTCTTACAGAGCTTTATATATATATTGCGTTGATCCGAGCATTTGATTATACCGTTTCTTGCTAGCCTTTACTCATAATTCCTGTCGATTATCACCTGCTTTACTTACTTGTTCTCTATATCTGTTACTTTGCAAACCTCAGTAGGGCCTCTACCTGACCTCGTCACTACTTGACTGGGGTTAGGCTTGGCACTTACTGGGTACCGAATGTAGAGTACTCACGCCCTTCTGTGCATGCTTTCCCTATGTGCAGATCCAGGTCCTAGTACGCGGTATCTCAGCTAGCCAGCAGCAGCAGTATCAGGCGACTCGAGGTATAATCTGCAGCGTCCGCAGATCTCCGAGTCCCCTTCCTATCTTGAAGTTGTAGTACTTGTAGATGAAACTATACGGTCTTTTCTATCAAGTTGTACATATTGAGCAGTAGAGTAGCTTGTGATGTATTGTGATATTCCGGGTTCTGGGTAAAATAACTGTTTATGCTGAGCGGTGTCGACTTTATTATGATTTATTTCACTTACTGTTATTTTAACTATTTTATCTAAATTTTGCTTAAGGTATAGGCTTACCTAGTCATCTAGACTAGGTGCCGTCACGAGACCCAGTCAGAGGGAGAATTGGGTCGTGACAGCAAGACTCTACTAAACCTGCTCATGACCGTTGAGTCCTATGTAACCTAGAGCTCTGATACCAACTTGTCACGACCCCAAATCCTAACCGGTCCTGATGGCGCCTATCGTGGAACTAGGCTACCCAACACTCCTAATTTTCACATTTTGTCTTTTCAAATATCTCAATTTATTTTCAACGATTCATAATACGCATATAATTTTTAAAATCTTTAAACAAAACAATCAAGCTAACAGTCTACAACCGTCCCCAAGACTCGGAGTCAACATGTCATGAGCATCTACGAAATAAACTAACTCTGCTATTGTCCTAAATAGAGTCTATGAATCAAATACTAATACTAAATAAGGAAGGGAAATGGAGAAGTTGCGGACGCTGGGCACTACCTCGAAATCCCAAAGATGATGATGAATGAAACTCGGATGACTACTGCTCCGAACCAGTACCTGGATCTGCACACATGGGTGCAAGGAGTAATGATGAGTACGCCAACTTAGTAGTAATGAAAATAAATCACAGTCTGAGAAATACGAAACACACAGAACAGATACACCAATTCACAAAAACAGTAAAAATACCAAGTCACCATAAAGTATTCATCAAATACATAAGTTCAAAAACCAATTTCCAGAAATCCTTTGAAACAAGTATAATTTCAGTATATCTCAATAAAACTCTCAGTAAAAATCAGTTTGAAAAACGAAGTGAATCGTAGTCAAAAACTCAGTAAAATCATCATAAATCTGCCCCTCGGGCCATAATCATTTCTCATAACAATCTCAGTATCAGCCAATCAGGCAACCTCACAATCACTCAGTATCAGCCCATCAGGCAACCTCACAGTCACTCAGTATCAACCCATCAGGCAACCTCACAGTCACTCAGTATCAGCCCATCAGTCAACCTCACAATCACTCAGTATCAGCCCATCATGCAACCTCACAATCACGCAGTATCAGCCCCGTAGGCAACATCACTCATTAGGTACTTGCGCTCACTGGGGGTGTGTACAGACTCCGGAGGGGCTCCTACAGCCCAAGCGCTATAACAAGCCACATCATGGTATAAATCACTCACAACATTGGCCCTCGGCCTCTCTCATATCATATCATCCTCACAATTTTGGCCCGTAGCCATATTCAGTCAGACACTCTCAACATGCCCTTCAGACCATAAATATACCGGGTTCTCGACCCAAAAACAGTGTTTCATTTTCAATGAATAGTATCAAAATACTCTGAGTGTCAAAACAATTATCAAGGAAATACTGAGTGAAAATCATAACATATTAAGTGACGAAAAATAGTAAAAATATCCCCCAAGGGGTAAATAGATCGGCACTATGCCCCAAACATGGCTTACAACCCAAATTATATCAAATATATATATCGATACTATTAAGCATAGGCTTAAAAATCAGTTTCGCAACTCAATAGTTGCCTAAAAGGGAATATATCTCCAAAGTTCCAATCTTTGCATTCCAAAATCCGTGAAAGGATGTAAAGTCTGGGGTTTCATACCCTCAGGACAGGATTTAAAGACATTACTTTCCTCAAACTAGCCCGAAAGCTATTCCGCAATACGCTTGCCTTTCGAACCAACTTCTGAATGCTCCAAATCTACGAAGTTCAGATTTTTATCATCAAATTATGCTTAAGGAATGAATTCCAATTGAAAAATACCAATTTTAGCTCAAAACCCGAAATTAGCTAAAAATCCGACCCCCGGGCCCGCATCTCGGAACTCAACGAGTCTGTACATATAAAGAACGCTAAAATCGGAGTTCGTTTGACCTTTCAAATCGATCCCTAAAGGTCTCATAATCTCAAGCCTTAACTCCTCCTTTTTCTACTTATTTTCATGAATTAAACAATGATATTATGTTTCTTAATCACCTATAATCTAATTTTAAGGTCCAAAATATTTACTTCTATGAAGAACGCTGATTTTTCCTCTGCAAAATCACCTCAAAAGCTTCTTCCCGTTCAAAAATAGTGTAAAGGTGGGTATTGGTCGCGGAAGGGTTTAATTATATATTGTTCAGTTGTTACTCAGTGCGAATGCGGACCATCACGTGAGTTCGCACATCACTGATTTTCCTTCCCCTTCACGATCGCGGACGCTCGCACGCGTTCGCACAGCACTAACCGTCAGCCCTCCCCCACGCGCCCAACACCCCTGTGCGATCACACCCTCATGTACGCGACCGCACTGAACCCCTCTCCCCTTCTCCGCGATCGTAGGCCTCTGATGGCGATCGCACAACACAAAATGTGCCTGCCTCAATTTAACTCTCCACGATCGCACAAATTCCTATGTGATCGCAGTGAATAAAGTTTTGCTATAAAAACACCAGAGAAACAACAATATTTTTAAGTCCAAAAGAGTTCGTTGGCCACCCGAAATCAATCCCGGGCCCCTCTGGACCCCAACCAAATTTACCAACCCATCATAAATGATCATTCAAACTTAGTTTCACTCTCAAAACACTAAATATAACCCCAAAACACCAAAATCACATCGGATTCAAACCTAAAAACTTTGATATTTCTAAAATCCACCAACGACGCCAAAATTATCTAAAACAACTCTGATTGACCTGAAATTTTGCAGACATATCCAAAATGACATTACGAACCTGTTCCAACTTCTGGAATTCCATTCTGACCCCGATAGCCTATTTTTCTCTGCCGGCCGAAAATCGCCAAAAACTAACTTTCGTCAATTCAAGCCTAATTCTACAACGGACATCACAAAATTATTTTGAACACATTCCTAAGTCCCAAATCACCTAACGAAGCTATCCGTGCCATAAAATCCGCATTCCGAGGTCGTTTACCAATAAGTCGACTCTCGGTTGACTTTTCCAACCTTAAGGCTATTTTTAAAGACTAAGTGGCTAAACTCTCATTATAACCATTCCGATTTCAAGCCTACCAACTCTAACACATCAATAATAGTATAACCAACCTATGACAAGGCAATAACAGTAATTATAATGCAAATTCTACGGAACGACCGGCCGGGTCGTTACACAGGCTCTTTACCGTAGGGTAGAGGTAAGGTCTGTACACACTACCTTGCCCAGACCCCACTTGTGGGATTATACTGGGTTGTTGTTGTTGTTGTTGTTGTTGTTGATACGCGTAAATTTTTTAAAGATATGATAACAATCCCTTTTTTTTTTAAAACCAAAAGGTTACTTACACATTTAGCTTTAAAGCTTAAGTATTATTAAAATATCATTTAATCTAAACAGCACTTCAACATCATATTTGACAAATAATTTTAGAAACTTCATTTAAGTCGCAATTCATATAAATCATACTTATAATATCAAAATAAGTTTCTTAACAAAACTTATTAACATTTTCACTTCAAGTGGCATTTCTCTAACAAATTTCAAAACGATAGTTTTGTTCATAACAATTATTTATAAAACCAAACGACACTTTATATGCATCACAGTTTATATCACATGGCGAAACCCACACTCGCTCGTCCCCACAGACACGAATTCACATTTAAAATCAATCTATATATAATCATATATTTAGAGAAAATCTCTCAAGCAAGAGTAAGTCTAATATTCGTTCGCTTTCCAAATCTTACCGCAAAAGCTCAACGACATCAACAGTTCATAATTTTCGTATATGAGCTCACATACATCAATAACGTGCCGCAACAATACAACCCAAACCAACTAAGTGATCCTTATTCATCATTGAAGGTCAATCCTTGAGTTTTAACTCCAATTCATCTATTCAACGTGTTATAGAATCTAGTCATTTCATTAGAAATTTGTGTACGGTCAAAATCGGGGAGTCCAGTTTTGAGGCCTCTATGGTATTCCAAGCCCGGTCTCGAGAGGCTTGAAGCAGAGCCTGAAATTGGACCCCGAAGTGCATCCCTCGAGAAAGAATATCGAAGGCCCATCACAACCTACCTCGAGGCAGTATAAAATCGATGAACGTCATGGAAAGGCGGGAAATTCTCAAGGACACGTGGTTAGAGCTGATAAGGTCTGCAAGAAATAGTAAAAGTCCGTACTAAGTTGTTGTACAGCTGGACCAATAGCATTTCTTTGTCATAATTAGACATGTACTATGTTGGGATTCTCCCCTCTTATATAAAGGGGATCCCTATCATTTATTTTGTAAGGGGCATGAATATTTACTACAATAGAATATTCTCTACTTTTCTCGTTTAACGTGCTCAATATTACTCTACAGCTTTGTTGTTCTCCATTTATTGTTATTCATTTATTGTTCATTATTAACTATCAAAGACTATCCTCAAGGCCCTTGATATTACTGAGCTCGAGGTCCCCGGCTTCGTGACCACACTGGTTTGCCTATCACTTCTTTCTTACTTACACTTAGCATTTTTCACCTATCCACTAGTATTAAAATAAATACATATTTTTAGAATCACAAAACCAATTTTAATTGTTAAAATCATTTTAGAGGTAAACAGTTTGCCACCCACCGTGGGGCTAAAAATAATAGTGATTATTTTGGTGCTAGTTTTCTGAAAACACAAGTTATTTTTCACACGTTTTCTTGTCCAAGAATCTTTGATTTCGGGTCAAAAAATGTTTAACTCAACAAATGTACATGGAATGGTCTTGAGCTCCATGGAGAGAACGGTGCATCTGCCACAGTAGCCGGTGTGCCGCCGCAAAACCCAGGGGTGGCACCAGAACAAATCCCCGTCGATGTAGGCTCACACAATGCTTTGCATGTTGATATAGACACTGATACTGATGGAAGTGTGCGCAGAGGTGACCAACATGAAGCGCAAAGAACACAAGCTCGGGAAGAAAGAGAAGTTAGCATACAAGTCATTTTTGAAATGTTACAAGCACAACAAATGGCTATAGCTCAGTTACAAAGTCGGCAGAAGACCCCGAGCATAGCAGGACCAGAAACAACTTCTCTAGTTGAGCAAGCACTAGAAAGATCGAGTAACAACGGGTCAGAAACAGACCCCACTATTATGAAAATGCTCGAGGACCTCACTAAAAGGATTGAATCAGGAGAAAAGAAGATAGAAGCCAACGACAAAAAAGTGGAAACCTATAACTCGAGGGTCGATCAGATCCCGGGCGCACCTCCGATTTTGAAGGGGGTATATTCGAAGAAGTTCGTGCAGAAACCATTTCCATCAAGTGCGGCACCGAAGCCCATTCCGAAGAAGTTCAGAATGCCCGATATCCCAAAGTACAACGGGACCACAGATCCGAACGAGCATATTACCACTTATACTTATGGTATAAAATGGAATGACTTAAAAGACGACAAAATTGAGTCTTTCTTGTTGAAGAAGTTCGGGGAAACACTGTCCAAGGGGGCCATGATGTGGTACATAACCTCCCCCCGAACTCAATAGATTCGTTTGCCATGCTGGCAGACTCTTTTGTGAAGGCACATGCTGTTGATACCCAATTTTTCCTCAAAATTTATTGCATATATAGCCTCAAAATCATGCATTAATAGCAATTGGTATTTTTTCATAATTTTTCCTATATTTTATTAACTTATTCTAATTTATCCAGCATTTTATTTTTAATAAATAATTATAAAATTGCATTACAAATGATTTCAAAAGCATTTCTTGATTTAATTTATTATTTAGGGTCCTACTAAGACTAGATTATTTCACAATTAGCTGAATTGGCAGATTTTGGCTATAACTGCAATAACTTTACAATTATAGACCAATCATATAATTTTATACTATTTTTATCCAGTAATTAATATTTGTATTTTTAAATACTAAGTAATCATTTTCACTTATTCTTTTAGCATGAATTTCATTTTTACACAATTATTAGCTATTTTTATAAATTGTTTTATCTAATTTAATTAGGAATTTAACAGCTAGCCACTTATTTCAATTTTATCCTAATTAGGACCTGATCCTAACCCAATGAAATCAACCTAACAGACCCCAATCTCAAACCTAAATCTTACCCGGCCCAATCTGGATTTAATCCTGACCGTTGATCAAAATTGATCAACGGTCCAGATGACCCCTTCCTAAAATAAACTTAACGACTACCCTTCCCCCTTCTCATTTTCACTCCCTCACTCTGCCGTTACATCTCTCTCAACCCCCTCTGCTAACCTAAGCTCTCAT
This sequence comes from Nicotiana undulata, assembly GCA_005239495.1. Lineage (NCBI taxonomy): Eukaryota > Viridiplantae > Streptophyta > Magnoliopsida > Solanales > Solanaceae > Nicotiana > Nicotiana undulata. Next base: position 42,541 of record ML258235.1, on the reverse strand, counting down.
TTGTCGTCTCCTTGCCAGAAACCATGGTGGTTTCACCACCCCCAGCCTCATGGCTCCCTCCTTAAATGGGTATCACTGCTCTGAGGTCTTTAATAGAACCAGAGGCGGTTCACTCACCTCCTATTATCTCTCATGCCATTCTATGTCCACCCATGGACGTCCGAGTAAGATCTTACCACTTCCGGGTAAAACCGGTGATTTTTTAGTTGATTCTCCTTTTCTCTAGGTTCTCTCTTTGAAACCCTAACTTCTAAACCTTCGATTTCTTTAGATCTGTAACGGATTCGTACATATTATGAGTTATTTCAATGTTTTCCCTAAAGATTTTCAATTTTCCCTAAAACGATTCTTCGTCTTCAAACTAGGGTTCTTAAACCCCTTTTCAAAACAGTTTTCTTTCTGACTTTTTAGCATTATCTTATGATTTTCATTATGTTTAAACATTATTTAAGATTTTCCCTTTTGTCTAATTCATTTTTGTTAAAACCTCCCAAATTTTTTGGTTTCAATCTGTGGTTCTGAGTTTATTTGCGATAATATGTTTGCCTGTTCTATTATGGTTGCTGTGTTTTCATGAGTACTTTGTGATTTTGTGATTTTGCTCCATGCTTGCCATTAGGGTTTTTCGACTCTTCATCTCTTTTGCCTATATCTGTCTACTCTGTTAGTTTAGGCTATGTTCTATGTGAATCCCTTGATTTATGTGATTTTACCCTGTTTTTACCTATTAAGGTTTCTGACTCTTTATCTCTTTTGCCTATATCATGTCTACTCTATTAATTTAGGCCATTGCTCTATGTGAACTTCGTGAGTTTGTGATTTTACTCCATGTTTGCCATTAGGGTTTTTGACTCTTCATTACTTCTACATATATCATGCATATGCTATGATTCAGACCGTGTTCTATATGAAACCCTAACTTTTATGTTATACTAGTCTTATTATAGTTCTGATTTTTTGTCTATCACATGTTTATTCTCATAATATTGTGATAAATTAGTGATATCTTCTCTATTTGTGAATTCATGAATCTCTATGATTGGTACTTCACTGATTTTTGCATAATAATTCTCAAGTACTTTTGATTTCCTGTTTCTTTTTGTTTGTATCATACCTACCCCGCTAATGTTTGATAGTTTCTCTTATTGATGTTGATTTCTTGTGATTCAAACCTCACTTGAGGGTTTTTCTTACTGATTTCCATAATATAAATTATTTCTTGCCTTATTTCTCTGGTTGATGCTGCTGTCAAATTAATGCATATATATAATTTTCTTAAATAGGATTCTGAACTTGGCTTTAGTTACATGATCTATACCTACATTACACCTATACTATTTCCTTATGTGTTACCATCAGTCTTATACGATTTTCTTTTCTTATGTTACTATTGTCTATCACTGATTGAGTAAGACTCCTTAATTAAAGGGAGTACTTACATTAATTTGACTCTAATTGATGCTTACCTCCATAATTTTTGTTGACCTATTATTTGTTACCTTATTCTCTGCCTATTTCAAAACTATATATGCCCTACTCTTTCATTAGCAAACACACGAACACAGACATTGTTCAGAACACTCTTACACACAAATACTCTCTCTTCTGTTCTCTTTCTGGTTGCTATTATCAGCCGGCTACAATCCAAGGCTGGTTATTCTAATCTATTGCTCTGTATTCTGTGCTTGTTATCTCCTATACTGGTATATCCTAATTTCGATTTAAGTCACAAAACAACATGTTTATTTTGCTATTGCAATTCATTCTCTTTCTAGTCTGCTTTTACTTATGGTTATGTTGTTCAACCTGCAATTAGTATGTCTACTTTATTGCTTTATTAGTATGATTATTAATGTACCCCCCCCCCCCCCCCCC
>ML258235.1:17459-40491 GCA_005239495.1 Nicotiana undulata | reverse complement strand
CCCCCCGTTAGACTCAGCATGTTTAAAAAGCATTATCCCCTTTTGCATACCTCAATATGATTCTGCACTTGTGTTTTCCTTGATTCCTGGCATACAACAGTTTGTGCTATATGCTACTTGGTTTCTCTATAGTCTTGAGATACATGTTGTACCTGAAACCCCTTAAGATCTCTTTGATTCTGAATTTATATGTAACTTTACCTACTGTGTTCTTACCCCAATATGCTTCATACTTGTCCCCAATCCCTCACCCTCTGCTTGATATTGTTGAACTTGTTTAATTCATGTGTCTTGTTCTATGTGTGTGTTGTTTTGATTCTGAATTTGGTATGTTGTTTGTATTGTTTCCCTACCCTTTTCAGAATGTTTCCCTTGAGAAAATTCTTCTATTGTTCTGCCAAACTTGTTTCAAACAAGCTTTATTTCAAATACAATTTTCCTACTCAGTCTTTTCAAAACTATGTCAAGCACTCTCACTCTACTCTTAGATACTTAGGTTCTGCCCCTCTAATGTGTGACTGCTTTGGGATCCCTATGAGATCCCTCTGAACTCTGATGCATTAAATTTGGCCCTTCCATACTGCACTTACTCAACTATGGTTATGAAAATCTGGATGTGAGCACTGCCCGGGATCCCTTGAGGTCCTTAGGGAACTCTGACACACCCGGATTATGTGAAAGGCTGTGAAGCACTACTTGGCATTGAGAACTCTGGAGGTCTGGGCCTATTGGTAGGCTCCCTATAGTGTAACTTTTTTTTTTTTTTATTCACTTATGTAATTCATGCAATGGTCTGTAATAATTTATTGTAAACAACATTGGGGATGGATAGTGAAAAGGGGAAGGGTAACTATGCATGCCAAATGGGTAGAAACCATGCCTTTAGGTTTACGTTTCCTATTTGCGCAATAGAACTCATGTTTAGGACCAATCTGTGCAAATCATATCATTAGATATCATGCTCTTTAGGCTCTATGAGTACTTTTTCAGCATCTTACTTCGGCACTATGATTGTATCACTTAGAAATCCTGTTTTAGGATAAACTTGCTAATATAAACCATTACTCATGCAATCATGTTTCATAATGCTATAACCATGATGTTATCACTAAGAAATCCTGTGTTAGGGTAAATACATTAATGCAAACTATCATTCATATGACCCTGTCTAAAGATGTTGTAATTTTAAGTATGTGGAAATCCTGCTCCATGTAAACCTTGCATAATCTGAAATCATCTAGAAATCCTACAGTAGGAATTCTGCATGTGCATCATTCTGCATCCCTTTGTGCATTAAATATCATGTTTTAGGACTTCATTCACACTCGCCTAATTACACCTAGTTTAACCACTGGTGCATGAAAAGAGGCATAAAACAGTCTTACTCTATCTCTAAAACAACTGGTAACAATCTTGTATATTGGTGACACCTCGAACAGCATGCTTAGGTAACACAATTTACAATATTTTTCTTTAGTAATTCCGGTGCTATTATACATTGTCCCACGCCTAGGCAAGCCTTAGGTGATTAAATTGTTAAAATTGGAAATCTATCTCTTGTGTATGCTGCTTAATGCTTAACAAGTCTCGAAATCAGTACGCAAACTGATTAGGGCCGCTTCTGAGGTTATAAAAATAAATTTGCACCTTTCTCGTGTTCTGATACCTATCTAGATACCATGTCTTAGGATTCCCCTTACCAATACTGCCCTTATTTGTGTTTGAGTCATGTTGTTTACATACATTACTTGTGGAGGTAAAGTTGAGCCTCTTATTTGCTCTTTCCTGATCTTTATTTGCTGAAGTCCTATGTGTTTTGCTTGTCGCCTTAGTATTTTCACCTTTAAAACTAAGGGTTTGTCTAGAACTGCCTATAGGTAGAGGTCCTAAATTCCTCCAGGGCCATTAAGAAGGTACGGGTAGCAGCACACATAGAGGTCGCTAAATAACACTCGCTTAATAACCGCTAAGGGATGGGAAGGGTAGATATGGATATGATGACCGGTGCACTAATACCACGTGTAGCCCCTATCTGAGGAGTGATTACCGGGTATTGTAGTGATGCGATCCTACATGATAAATAACCTAGTACCTCCCCCATCCTTTATATATGTGTTTAGATTATAATTCTTTCAAAAGATTCTATTTAAACATCAAGACTCTCCAAAACCATTGTTACCCCGGTGTATTTAACATTAAATATTATAAAAAAATTCTGCGTACTTAGACAAAAAAGAACTTTGTTACGCACGTGTGCTTAGAATATGAATCTTTCAAAATTCTTTATTTGTTTAAACTTTAATTGCCCATATGCTACTTGCTTAAAATTCACAAAGTTGTTTGGCCGGGAACCACAATTGTGGACTCTGAGGGATGCCTAATACCTTCCCCTTGGAGTAATTTCAAGCCCTTACCCTATCTCTGGTTATCCAAATCTATGTTTGTAAATGGCCCTAAATAGGTTCCTTAACGCACCTTAACTCGTTAGGTGGCGACTCTTCAATTCCTTATACCCTTTTCCCAAAAGGAAACGAGTTGTCCCAATAATGTCAAAAACTCTAACCGATCCGAAAGGAGGAGTTGAAAAAGGGGGGCGCGACACATGTTGGTGCCATTAAGGTCGCTACTAGGAAGAATGATGTCATCAGAATTAAACAAATAGAGAACGAGATGCTAAGGGAGTTCGTATCCCGCTTTCAAATGGAGCGAATGGAATTACCACCAGCCTCCAATGACTGGGCAATGCATGCCTTCACTCAGGGCTTGAACGAACAAAGCTCGATAACTTCGAAGCAGCTGAAGAATTTGATTAAGTATCCCGCCATAACTTGGGCGGATGTGCACAACAGGTATCAATCGAAGATAAGGTTCGAGGACGACCAATTGGGAGCCCCCTCGGGTTCAGTATATCCAAGCAGGCTATTTGCTAAGGAATCAAGAAATCTAGAAAGGGATCCGAGGCCGAGCAAGGGGAGATATCAACCATATATCAAAGATTGAAGAAACACTTCGAGACGGAATATACCCCAAAATAATCAAAGGACGGATCGAGGACAAACTTCTCGGGGACTTATGAGCAAGACTGGGTTTGACAGGCATTCGAGACAAATGGAGGCACCACAATTGTCAGAATATAACTTCAACATCGATGCCTCGGACATCGTATCAGCCATAGGTAAGATCAGGGATACCAGGTGGCCAAAGCATGTGCAGTCAGATCCTTCCCAAAGGAATCCCAACTTAATATGTGAATACCATGGCACTTGCGATCATAAGACCGAGGATTGTAAACAGCTTCGAGAAGGGGTGGCCCGCCTGATCAACGAAGGGCATCTTCGAGAGTTCCTCAACGATCGAGCCAAGAACCACTTTCGATAAAGAGAGGTGAACAGTAGGAACAAACCATAAGAACCCCAGCACATCATTCACATGATTATTGGAGGAGTCGACATCCCGCAAGGACCCGTGTTCAAACAAACAAAAGTATCCATCACAACGAAAAAGCTAACTCGGAGCTATATACCCGAGGACGCTCTCACATTCGGTGAAGAAGACATCGAGGCCTTGTCTCATCCTCATAATGATGCACTGGTAATTTCTTTTCTTTTGTAAAAGTTCAAATTAAACGTGTGCTCGTGGATCCAGGTAGCTCGGCCAGCATAATCAGGTCGAGGGTGGGGGAGCAACTCATACTGCTCGATCAGATCATACCCGCCTCTCGAGTCCTAAATGGATTCAACATGGCGAGTGAGACAACAAAGGGAGAAATCATCCTCCTAGTCAACGTGACTGGTACAATTCAAGATACCAAGTTTCATGTCATCAAAGGTGACATGTGGTACAATGCCTTACTTGGGAGGCCATGGATACATAGCATGAGAGAAGTGCCGTCAACTCTTCATCAAATGATGAAGTTCCCAACAGAGGACAATGTAAAAATGGTGTATGGAGAGGAGCATGCAGAAAAGGAGATGTTCACAGTGCACAACATGGCACCGACATCGATACCTTCCACTTCGGAGAATTTAAAAGACAAGCAGGTCCCCGAGGGACGGGTGATCAGTGAGAAGTTGATTGAGGATGATGAAGAATACTTCCTCACTCCTCGAGCCTTTGTTGCCCCCGAAGAGTCGGATGCAACCAAGTCAACGGTCAAAGAGCTTGAATAGGTCATTTTGATCGAGCATCTTCTGGATCAAAAAGTATACCTGGGAATGGGATTAACCCCCGAATTCAGGAAAAAATTCATCCATTTTCTTATTAATAACATTGATTTCTTCGCTTGGTCCCATCTAGACATGACAGGGATCCCGCCGAAAATAACCACCCATCGACTAAGTGTCGACCCCAGGTTCAAACCGTTGAAGAAGAAAAGGAGGCCTCAATCCGAGATAAAGCACGCATTCATCAAAGACGGAGGCTATAACTCGAGGGTCGATCAGATCCCGAGTGCACCTCCGATTTTGAAGGGGGTAGATTAGAAGAAGAAGTGCATAAACCATTTCCATCAAGTGCGGCTCCAAAGCCCATTCCGAAGAAGTTCAGGATGCCCGATATCCCAAAGTACACGGGACCACAAATCCCAATGAGCATATTACCACTTATACGTGTGGTATAAAAGGAATGACTTAAAAGACGACGAAATTGAGTTCGTCTTGTTGAAGAAGTTGGGGGATACATTGTCCAAGGGGGCCATGATGTGGTATCATAACCTCCCCCGAACTCAATAGATTCGTTTGCCATGATGGCAGACTCTTTTGTGAAGGCACATGCTAGTGTCATTAAGGTCGCTACAAGAAAGTCCGATGTCTTCAAAATTAAACAAAGAGAGAACGAGATGCTAAGGGAGTTCGTATCTCGCTTTCAAATGGAGCAAATGGAGTCTCCGATGACTGGGCAGTGCAGGCCTTCACTCAGGGGTTGAACGAACGAAGCTCGATAGCTTCAAAGCAGCTGAAATGATACTTTCTCCCTGAAATTGTCTTTAAAAAGGGCTCACTAGTCGCGTACCAAGTTGGGCGCTTCGCGTGCAAAGCAGCGTCCACACCTGGTACGTTAGTCATTTGCTTCTCATTCTAACTCCCATTATTATTTCTAAATCGTTGGACCAACTACATCTCTTCTTAATTTATTATGTCACTCAATTTCGTGGTTTCTATACTTGAGTCTAACTACACACATATAAAGCACATGTTGCCATACAATATCAGCACTTATGCCATTGTTTATTCAATTCAGTTTTTTGTCTCTCCATATCACTACAACATCTATATCTTTGACCCTCAACTCCTAGGATTTTGTAATTTAGTATTTTCGCGTTACTTCTTAGTTCTTTGATACATTTTTATTGTTATTCAATTTTCAAACTTCATCATTATTTCCTTATTTAGTCAACAGCTCTCGTGATCTGCTATGAACAAATTCGTTTTCATCCTCTGCTTCACTTCGTCAATTTCATGTTATTTGTTTCTGTGACTCCTCAATTTAATTCATGCACATGAATCCAGTAGGTACCACTTTGTAGATAATTATTTTCTCGTTGCACTTGATGAATTTATTTCCTCCAAGTACATCTCGTAAACCTCGGGTTCAATTAAATTGCATTTTTAAACTTGAATTAATTATAGAAATTCATGAGGCTTTACAATGAGACTGATGAAGGACGTGGACGTGAGTTTTGTTAAATATAAGTTTCAATGATGAAAAATAACATATCACTATTGGTGCGCATGATCACAAGGGATAAAACAAAACAATCAAGAAGCCTTATCATTCAAGTATGGAAGAAGTAAAAGAATTAAGGAAACGATCTATCAATGGGAGAAAGTAAGGAAGGAGAATGATGGAAACTATAGAAGCAAAAGAAAGGAAAAGTATCAATGATTAGAAACGAAAAAAGAAAGAAGCAGCGGAGATCCGAAAGAAGAATCAATCAATGATTTGATAGATGATTAACGCAAGATATTATAGGAAGGTCTCAAATCAAAGGAAAATGAGATTGCAAAGCTCTAAAGTGGAGATTGTTAAAGCCCGGAATCAAGGGATCCATTATTGATTACTCAAGTAACGGAAAGATCTGCCTAGCAGAAGAAAATCCTATCAAGGCCACAAAGTCAAGGAAGATCAACGGAAACTTCACCTTATTCTTAGAAAGAATCAATTTATGATTCCTTTCAAGGATCAACTCCATTGGGTTTGTAATCTCTCAAGATTCACATCAATCAAGAGTCAAGAAGGCCTCACAAAGTATATATACATTTGTTCCAGGCTTGAAGCAGACATACTTTGAACGAATCACTATCACTCCTTTTGTCCTACTCCAAAGAAGCATTGTCTTTAGATCTGCTATGTAATTAGTTAGAGAAGAAAAAGAGATAAACACTCGTGGGGAATTGTATCAAGAAGAGAAAAGTGACAGAGTGACTAAGCTATTGGTGTAAAGCTACATTAACTATCTTGTAATCGAGAAACTTCAATTACTGAAAGAGAGCACCCTTGCAACCCAAGGGGACTGGACGTAGGATTCACATTGAAACTGAAACGGTAAAAAAATCCTGGTGTACTTTATTTCTATCTTATTTTATTTGGTTCTTATCTCTAGTCGACTAATTGGCAAACTAGTCAACTACTTAGAATACAAAGAAGAAAAATCGTCAATTCATCCCCCCCCCCCCCTCTTGTACTTTCAATTGGTATCAGAGCAGGACTCACGTCGTTTGTCCCTCGGTAGTGCACATATTATGATGGGATCGGGTCGTTCGCCTCGGCAGGATTACGTACCACACTCTCATGGGAGCGGGCTGTTTGCCTCGACAGTATAATAAATGTATCTATGGTTCGTATCGTTCGACCCTCGATAGTTCACATATTATGATGGGATCGGGTCGTTAGCCTCGGCAGGATTATGTACCACACTTTCATGGGAGTGGGTTGTTCTCCTTGACAGTATAATAGATGTTTCTATGGTTTGTGCCATTCGACCCTCGGAAGTGCACAAATTATGATGGGATCGGGCCCTACGCCTCAGTATTTCTATAAAATACTCTCATGGAATCTTGCGTAATATTTGACAAGAAGTCAGTGTATCTATGAGTCTTCTTGATTTGAATTATGACGATCTATCTGGTGAGATCCATTACATATATCTTGTTGAGGAGGAAATTGCTAATTGAGAGCTTGAGTTTATCGTAGAGAGGAAGATTGTACCACATATTTATACTTGTTCATTTAGTTTATTTACTCTGCACCATATCTGTTTACTTCTTATTGTATCAGTCTAATTGGACCACTAGTAAGTGTCTATGTCGACCCCTCATCACTAATTCTTTGGGGTTAGGCTAGATACTTTCTAGGTATGCGTTAATTTACGTACTCATACTACACTTGTTGCACATTTTTGTACATGTACAAATACGTATGGTGGTCTACTGGGCGCAGAGGCGCGGATGTTGCGGGGACTTACCTTGAGATGCATTTCATGTTACGATCCGCAGCCTGCAGAGTCTCCATCAGAGTTATTTATGTTCTCCTGTCTAATTCTGCAATACAGACAAATATTGTATCTTATTATATTTCCTAGTTGGTGCTCATGAACTTCTGCCATCAGTTTTTGGGGGTGCTTATGGGTTGTTCTTTATTGTAGTTTTGAAAACATTACCATTTACCCTGTAAATTTTATTTCTTACTATGTAATCGATGAAAGTTATGATATCAAAAATACTAAAATGAGTATTTAAGTTAATCATTCACCGTTGGCTTGCTTGACGACGGTGTTAGGCGCCATCACGGCCTTTAGTGAATTTTGGGTCGTGACACTTTTGTTTGCCATGTGGTAGGTAAATTTCTTAGGGTTTTTTGAGTTTGATAACCACTTGAGTAGGGATTACCAAAGGCTTTAAGATCACCAATGATTTTGCTAAATCTTGCAAATATTTCTTCAATGGATTCTTCTTCTTTCATCTGAAAGAGTTCATAATCATGAACCAACATGTTTATTCGAGTTTCTTTCACCTTGATGGTTCCTTCATACGTAACTTCCAGTTTGTCCCATATTTCCTTGGAAGTATCACAACTTGAAATCTTCTCGTACTCTTCTCCACTTATAGCATTATAGAGCAAGTTTCGAGCCTTAACATTAACTTGAACAACAACCATTTGCTCGTATGTGTATTCGTCTGTATCTTTAGGATCCACGGGAGGTTGAGTTTGCTGGCAGTGGATAGTTTCTCTTTTTTATCACACGCCATACTTTGACGTCATAGGGTTGCATAGATTTCCATGTGTAGTTTCCGGTAAGAGAAAAGTTGTCCATTGAAGTATGGTGGCCTTACTTGCGAAGTCCCTTCTTGAAAGAATGCTCCAATTTTTACTTGGTTTGACATGATCTTTTCTCATTAGCTGTTAAGCAAAAGATAACCATTGATGTATCTATCCTACCGAGGCGAACGACCCGATCCCATTTGAATAAGAAACTTCGACTGGTCCCTGACCCCACTCACAAAGGGGCATGTGAGTTATAAGGAGATTTGAGGAAACCTTTCGATGATAACGCATAACGCGAGAGAAATTCGTAAGAGGAGTACAATTATTCCGTGGCTAATCATGAAACATCATCAAATTTCTACAATAGAAAGTCTATCACTCTACGCCTGTCTAGCCTCAAGTTCTAATGCGAAGTAAAAGAATTTAATAAGCAAGAGATAACTCAAATAACACGGTTATAGCATGGCGTGAACCTCAGTCTACCGGGACAATAACATGAATGTATCCATATACAGACTCTCGTTACTTCGTGCGTACGTAGCCCCCGCAACAAGTAGCACATTTCAATTACAGCACCTAGGGGGTAGTTTCCCGCTCACAGAGTTAGACAGGAGACTTGTATTGCTTCGCAACCAAATTCAAGATTCCAATAAACCTTTGCCTCGCGAATTGGTGACCGAAATCATCAAATCTAGTCACAAACAATTCAATACACTCAAAACGAATCGTAGGAATTAATTCCATATGAAGTTACTAATCTTACGAATAAAAATACGAAATTTATCTCAAAATTCACCATTGGGACCCGCATCTCGAATCTCAGGAAAAATCACAAAATATGAACACCCATTCCGAGACAAGTCCAACCATACAAAAATTATAAAATTCCGACATCGGATTGCCTTTCAAATCTTCATTTTACATTTTTGGAAGATTTTATAAAAGTCTAATTTTTCTTCCATTAATTCACGAATTCATGATGTAATTAAGTATGGAATAATGAAATATATTCAATATAGGATAAATAACATTTACCCCAATGTTTCCCTTGAAAATCTCTCAAAATCGCCCTTTCCCGAGCTCCAAATCGTTAAAAATGGAAAATGTGACGAAGTCCCATTTTTAGAACTTAAATCCGATGCCCAGTCATTTACCCTATGCAATCACGACCAAACTCCGGCGATAGCGTAACACAAAAAGTTTTCCAAAAACTTTTTACTCTATGCAATCTCAATCATTCTCCCGCGATCGCGAAGAACAAATTTTTCCAACAGCCTTCTCCAACCCTTCCGAAGAACCTCTAGTATAATGGTCATAACTTTTTGTACAAAACTCCGAATAAAAAATGGTTTAACTTTATGAAACTATACACCAAGATCTACAACTATTATGTTTTGGTCATCTCCCAATTCCTTATATATTTCTTGATTTAAGCTGCCAAAGTCAGCCTTGTGCGACACAAATTTCTTATTCGCGATTTCCAAACATCTTCCCGGACAGCCTCTAGTGTACCAACCATAACTTTTCGTAAACAACTCCAAATGCCAAATGGTTTGATTTTCTAGAAACTAGACATAAAGGAATACAATTTTTATTTTGGATCATCTCCAAATTCCTTATAGATTGCGAGATATAAGCTTCTAAAGTCAGGTCAGTGCAACAGAAAGTTTCCTTTACGCGATCGCGAAAGGTCTTCCGCGATCGCTAATCACTGGCCAATTTCTCCCATTTTACTCATCGCGATTGCGGCCAATTCCCTGCGATCGCATAGCACACTGTTGTAGTAAAAAACCAGCAGCTAAAAATGGCATAGAAATGGTCTAAAACTATCCCGAAAGTCACCTGAGCCCCTCGGGATGCCGTTCGAACATACCAACAAGTTTCAAAACATATCACGGACTTAGTTGAGGCCTCAAATCACATCAAACAATGCAAAAACACGAATCACACCCCAATTCAAGCCTAATGAATAAGAAATTTCAGCTTCTATATTCGATGCTAAAACCTATCAAATCAACTCCGATTAACCTCAAACTTTGCACACAAGTCATAATTGATATTACAGACCTACACCCACTTCAAGAATCGGAATCTGACCCCGATATCATAAAGTCCATTCCCGGGCAAACTTCCAAAAACTTTCAACTTCTAACTTTTGTGATATGACCCCGAAATTACCTACAGAGCTCAAAATCCACATCTGGACGCACTCCTAAGACCAAAATACCATACGGAGCTATTCCCAGGCTCGGAATCCCAAACGGACATCTGTAACATTAAAATGCACTTCAAACCAAATTCATGAAATTCTTCCAAAATGCCAAATGAAGTGAAGTGAAGCTACTAAAGGCCTCAACCTGCTGAATGATATGAGCCACACGTGCAAGTCATAATACCTGAAGTGAAGCTACTAAAGGCCTCAAACCGCTGAATGACGCGCTAGAGCTCAAAACGAGCGATCGGGCCGTTACATTCTCTCCCACTTAAACATAAGTTCGTCCTCGAACGTGCTAAGAAGTGCTCCAGAGTTTTTGAAAATCATTATGTTGCGGCGTGCAACTCGATCCACTGATGATACTATTGCGGCATGAAACCCAATCCAACCATGATACTCGTGGCGGCGCGCCACCCGATCCAGATAACATATCCGTGACGGCATGCCACTCGATCCACACATAATAATCTATAAGGAAATACCTATCGAGATAGAATGCGTATACTTACGAATTACCCGAATGGCGACCACAAGCACGCCAAGTGTATAATACCATCCCCGGAGAGACAGATAGAGTCATACGCTACAAAACTCAAGCACGACTAAGGTGCAATAAATGACCTGCATCTCGAGAGCCATCCTACTCATCTAACACCGTGAGCTACACGAGACCACAACACATGTGTGAATAATCAAGCCGTCTCACGACCCACATGGCACAATAGAGTATTACATGGAGTAGCTGACGACGAAAATAACATCCAACGCTCGAAGACTCCTCCATAAGCAACGTTATGCTGAACAAACACACCCTGCCTGATATAGAGAACATATTCACATTCAGACCCATCCACGGACCTCAAACCAATTCTGAAGATCCACAGCAACCTTATTCATGACATATAAGAGCAGATGTCCAATCCGAAATAAACTTCCACACTTCAACACTAAATGAATAGAGCGCCTTTTAGGCCTAAAGTCTCTCACATTAACGATAGTACCGTAATATCCATACTTGGTTTAAATCTTTAAGCAATCAGGTGACTACATGTCACACTTATACAATCTTCCTGTGGGATACACCCCACGACCTTCTGCACCGGGTAGCAAAGGTTTCACATCCATACCACCGGCCATACAATGTTGTAAAGCGAATTGAGAATCCGCAAATTAGTACACAAAGTCTCTCACAGTGGACAACGATCTAAGGTGACGCTAAAGACAATACCAGCTTACTCTAAACATCTGAATTCTTTCCCGCTCATCCGAGCTCATGGCATTTTTGTCAATACCGAACCGCAACCTTGATCCTCAATTTTCAATTCTCATGCCGCCCATTGCACCTAAAATGTCAATACACGAGAGTACAAGAATTCCATCGTAACTCCTGAACCACGAATAGAATAAACTCTCCATCATATAGAAACCTTTCACTTAACTCATTTTATGAGAACCATTGCAACACCGGTTAAATTCTCATAACCGCAAAAAATACAGTCCTCAAGTAGTGGTCTAAACCACCATAACTCTTTCGGGATCCATCTACACATAACAGGCCATTATAATCGAATACCTCCAAATAAATCAAATTACGGCGGTCATCAAGCCTCACACTTACTGTCACAAATCACCTGCATAACTTAACACGTTGAAAGAATTGATCATTGCCACCACAATGTTGATTCAACCATTGCTAACCAAAACAACTTCTTCTAACTTACTCTGAACTTTCCTTAGAAATAATAATATCTCCATTCAAAATATAACTAACTCAATCTGCACTCGTTCTGAGTGGCCCTATTCACGAGACCCCGTTATCTCAAACCCACGAACCATCTTGTTCCCTCCTTGTGCGCACATTCGCATCTTCAGCTGGTGCACCCATTCTGATAATCCCTCTGTGAATCCGAATTTGCTTTCTCCCATTCCTCCAACGCTACACCATAGACTTATGATAACATAGAACACTCTAAGTCCCTTTCATAATCCACTGCAAAGACTCGATACTTAACCATACCACGGACTCGAAACCCTTAGGCACCGCACTCTAATGTTAAACCCACTAGGACCGTTGTTGAGAGTCACCCACTCTAACTTGGTCCCGAATATAATTAACTCCAAGGCTCTGCTAGCACATGAACACCCTCTAAAAGAAGTAATCGGTTGGATTCCCTTCCTTGTACATCACATCCTCACGAAGCATAAACTCTGAGTCTTCCCAAAACCTGAACATGAACCGATAAGGCCAAATATAGCACACATTCCTCAAATACTTTGCTCGAATTACCACTGATGTTTTCTTTCCTTAGTCGCAATAACCCACCAATACACCGATAGCCAGAAAACCTCACAAGTGGACAACCACGCAATCCAATTGTAGACAGTGGGGCTCCCTCACTTAGCTTGAAGCCACCCTTACATAACCCTGAGACCCACCAAGATTCCTCTTTCTCCATTGACATCAGCTGAAAGTCCAACAATACATTCCACACTCGAAGTCATGTTCATCCAAATAAAATATGTGGACCTACTCACTGTCCACCATGAATTCCCCAAACTGCTCTCAACTTTCCTCAAGGCGTGTGGCTATCCTACCACAGAACCTAAGCTACTCTGCCACTCTCCCACATTTGTTAAACCCTCTCCTTTAAGCAACTACTCGACTTCTGCTTTTCATACTCGAGCTGCTAGTAATTCAACCACCGCGAGACACCTCCCACCATGTCCTTCCTCATCCTTCGCTACCCAAATGCTGCCTTAAAACAAAATCCATCTTTGTAGCACCTGAACCAATAAATTTCTACCAACTCTAAACCTCCTAAAAGATCATCTTTCTCGAGCCATCAACATTAGAAACACTGATTCGATCCCAAAACCGCTACACACTGCTATTTATGACAACCGCTTCTCAGGCACCATTTCACAATGCCTTTCCCCAAAGGCGAATCGAAGAAGACCATATCGTCGGCGAACTTTAATGCATTCAACAAAGACAACGACACTACATCACAATTGAGAATTCCACCACGCCTGAAAACACCAAGTCTCATCACTTCATCAACCAAACCTCTACATCTATAGTCTGTTTGCCTTTCCTTCATGGGGTCAAAAGTTTAATCTCTGAATCATGCACTGAGAAGAACCTCCTTTCAAGTCTTTCACTGCGTCGGCACATAAACGAGCACCCAACCACTACATCAATACTGTGAGATAATAGCTCATGAACATCATAACAACCTGTACACAGCCTCAAAACCATCCGAAATATAGCTACTGAGCTGCAATGACAGAACATACTTCTGCAAGAAGACGATAATAACTTGCTCGAACGTAGGGAGAAACATCCAGCTCCACGTTTGTAAGACCACTGCAACTCCTCGGTTCCCAATTTACATGAGTGCTCAACACCGTCCAAGAGTGAATAGGAAGGAAATGAAGGCATAAGCCTCGAAGGAATCAAATCACACGACGAGGAATCAAGAAGGGAACTGCTCCTAACAGCCATGTAGCCTCTCGAAGATAAGTACAAACGTCTCCGTACTGATCCGCAAGACTCTACTAGACTTGATCATGACTCGTGATGCCAAGTGAACCTAATGCTCTGATACCAAGTTATCACGACCCAAAATCCACTAAGGGTCGTAATGGCGCCTAACACCACCGTCAGGCAAGCCAACGGTCAATGATTAGCTTAATTACTCATTTTAGTGTTTTTGAAATCATAATTTTCATCAATTACATAGTAAGAAATAAAATTTACAGGGTAAATGGTAATGTTTTCACAACTATAATAAAGAACAACCCATAAACACCCCCAAAACCCGGTGTCACAAGTGCATGAGCACCAACTAGGAAATATAATAAGATACAACATCTATATGGAATGCAAAATTAGACATGAGAACATAAATAACTCTTATAGAGACTCTACAAGCTACGGATCGTAACATGAAATGCAGTTTACGGTAAGTCTCTGCAACATCCGCGCCTCCGCCCAGTAGACTACCAGACGTATATGTACCTGCACAAAAATGTTTAGCAAGTGTAGTGAGTACGTAAATCAATGCATACCTAGTAAGTATCCAGCCTAACCCCAGAGAAGTAGTGACAAGGGGTTGACATCGACACTTACTAGTGGTCCAATAAGACATATACAATAAGAAGTAAACGAATAAGGGGCAGAGTAAATAAACGGAATGAACAAGTATAAATATGTGGTACAATCCTCCTCTCTACAATAAACTCAAGCTCTCAATTAGAAATTTCCTCCTCAACCAGAGCATATATATGTAATGGATCTCAGCAGATAGGTCGTCATAATTCAAATCAAGAAGACTCATAGATACACTGACTTCTTGTCAAATATTATGCACGATTTCATGAGGGTATTTAATAGAAATGTCTAGGCATACGGCTCGATCCCATCATAATATGTGAACTGCCGAGGGTCGAACGACACGAACCATAGATACATCTATTATACTGCCGAGGCTAACGGCTCGCTCCCATGAAAGTGTGGTACATAATCCTGCTGAAGCGAATGGCCCGGACCCATCATATATGTGCACTACCGAGGGTCGAACACCACAAACCATAGACACATCTATTATACTATCGAGGCGAATGGACCACTCCCAAGAGAGTGTGGTACATAATCCTACCAAGGAGGATAGCCCGATCCCATCATAATTTGTGCACTGTCGAGGGTCGAACGGCACGAACCATAGATGTATCTATCCTGCCGACGTGAATGTTATGATCCCATTAGAATAAGAAACTTTGACGGGCCCTTGACCCCACTCAAGAAGGGACATGTGAATTATAAGGAGCTTTGAGGAAAAATTTCGATGAGAACGCATAACGCGAGAGAAATTCATAAAGGGAGTACAATTATTTCGTGGCTAATCATGAAACATCGTCAAATTTCTACAATATGAACTCTATCACTCTACGCCCGTCTAGCCTCTAGTAGTAATGCGAAGAAAAACAATATAATAAGCAAGAGATAACTCAAATAGCATAGTTATAGAATAACGAAAACCTGAGTCTACCCGGACAATAACATGAATGTAGGTACGGACTCTCGTTACCTCGTGCGTACGTAGCCCCCCGCAACAAGTAGCACACTTCAATTAAGCACCTAGGGGATA
This sequence comes from Nicotiana undulata, assembly GCA_005239495.1. NCBI lineage: Eukaryota > Viridiplantae > Streptophyta > Magnoliopsida > Solanales > Solanaceae > Nicotiana > Nicotiana undulata. The sequence continues at coordinate 24,864 of ML258235.1, read as the reverse complement.
GTTTCCTCCTCACAGAGTTAGACATGAGACTTATGATACGCTCAATTTACACCTTAAAAGAGTGCAAGCGATCATTGTCAAATATAGTAACCCAACAAGGTTGGGGTTGAATCCCACAGAGAACAATATGAGGGCGATTAGGAATGCTAGAGAGTTATCACTTATCGCGCAATACCAAACAAATAAGATTTTGGGTTTTGATAATTGTTTATAGCTAAATGCAAAAATATAAACTAACCTAAAAAGCAAGTAAAATGACCAATGGCAACAAGAATGAACGCATCGGGTACTGCACTCAAGTAACGATCCAATGTATTTAACGATTTTACAAATACGAGTGAGTTATGTTAATTAGCCACGGATGATATTTCTTAATTAGCTTTTCCCAAAGACTAACAAGACTTCCTAAATGAATTATTCCTATCCCAAATTAGGAGATTAAGCACTTCCGGGTTTGGCTACAAGTAGTTCAATCCTATCCCTAGGTAGAATCTATAAAATGAGGGTTAAATCCTCAAGTTCTTGTTAATTAATCTTTCCCAACCCCAAATAATCTTTTCCAAAATTAATTCGGAGTTAATGGGCGAGTCCTAGGGTTAGCTAATCCCTTTGGAAACATTAAAGAACAAGAATAATTAAAATAACAAACACCCACTTCATAAATATAATAAAATCTTTCAATACATAAGCACAACAAGGTATTTAATCCACACTTTCAATATGAATATTCCTATAAACAAGATTCAAGACTTGTAAAAATACTACACACTTAGATATTCAATACAAAACAAGGAAATGAAGAAATAAACATAAATGGGTAAGAAATCCTTAACCAAAATGATGAAATCTTCAAGACCCAAGTGTGTGTGCAAAGCCCTAGCTTCAATACTTGTTCTTCTCTCCCAAAATTATATTTACAAAACTGAAGATATGTCCAAAGATATGCCAAGATCTGTAAAAATGGCTGCTAGGTCGAGTATATGAGAGTTGAGTTTGGAAAATGTGATTTTACACTCTTGTCCAGATCTGATGCCCAACTATCGCACATGCGGAAGACTCCTCGCAGGTGCGATTCCGCAGGAGCAGAAATATTCACGCAGGTGCGAGTTCTGAGCTTTGGTCAACTTTCCGCAGGAGCGGACATCTGGTCGCACCTGCGGTTCCGCAGGTGCGTGAATTTTACTCACAGGTGCGAGTTTAGGCTGGTTTGACTTTCCATCGCAAGTGCGGACATATGGTCGCACCTGCGGTTCCGTAGGTGCGTAAAAAGCACCACATGTGGGAGTTCTGTGTGACTGAGCTGGCTTCGCAAGGGCGATCAATCCTTCGCAGGTGCGAGGTCGCACCTGCGACCTAGAATCCGCAGGTGCGGAATCACTGAAGCATTTCATGCAATCTTTCACCATTTTTTGTCCAACTTTCATTCCAATTCAACACCAACCTTCATAGCATCATTTCCCTGCAAATTGAGCAATTATACACTAATAACGACCTCAAGTTATCATTTAACAATACAAAATCTAATGATAAGAGGCTAAAATGAGTGGTAAAATCACCACTCATCAACACCCCCAACTTAGAGCTTTTGCTTGTCCTCAAGCAAATCAAAACTAATAACTCAATGAGGTTCTACTATTTTAGACACACGTTGCGTTGCTCGTATTCACAATTCACATTTTCCACTTAAGCATTAAACTTATGAATTTGGTTGGTACTAATAATTAGGATCAAGTATGCATCTTAATTGAATAACTCCCTCATTTACAAGCAATTTCAAGAAGTGCAGGGGATTTTCATAAAAAACAATAAAGTGACAAGAAAAAACCTCAAGAAGTGACTCAACAACACTAGTCTACTACACATGCTCAACTTGTTTATTTTTTATTATATCAATTTCACCATTCAATCCTAATTCATGTGCCCTCACAAGAAAGAAAGAAAGAAAGAAAGAAGGAAGGAAAGAAAGAAAGAAAGAAAGAAAGAAAGAAACTCCCAACTCACAATATTTACAACGTCAACACAAGGGACATATTTACAAAGCCACTCACACTCACAAAGACTTTCAAGTGCTACAACCAATCATAACATAGGCTTGCCCTTATTTTAATTCAAAGAATATTCAATAATATTCGGTTGGAGATCCCATAAGGGCTTTATAATCTTGTAATTTAGATTTAGGTAAAGGGAGGATACACATTTGGGAAAATGGCTACACCCTCCTTGAACACTACTCACGTTTTTCTTTCTTGATGCACTTTGTTTCTATTCAAACCACATGGCCTCATTTGCATCTAGTTACCAACATAGAACCACTTTAAATACCTCAATTAGTCTCTTCAAAGCTCCCATATTTTTTTTGTGTGTTTTTCTTTTGTATTTTCCTTTTGTATTTTTCTTTTGGAGCTTGATTTCAAGAGAGTACCTTCCTAGCTTACACTTTGACACTACACCCCTAACTTAGGCTTTTTGCCTCATTCTCAATATTCAAGGAGGGACGTGTTCAAAAGAGGAATTATTTTTCAAGAGAGAAAGGCTAGTATTGAGGTGACCAAAGAAAAAGTTCAAGGTTCAAATGGGGTAACTAGTGATAACATGTAAACAATGGTGGCTTGAAAGGCTAACGGGTTTTTAATAACACAAAGAATGCCTAAGGTCATTTCTCCAACCAAACATAATTGTCATTAGCATTGAAAAACCAACCGGGCAAGTTCTAGATGATGGACGCAAGCACAAGAATTATTTATATAAGCACTAACACACATGGCACATGAATTAATCAAGATGGGTCAATTTCATTCATCTATTTATTTATTTTTTTTATAGGAGTTTAGAGCAATATTTTCGAGCTAGTGTGTAAAGAGTCACTAAAAGAGCCAAGAATTTATCACAAAAATTAACTTGCACCATGCAATTTACTTGTTTTCATTCAAAAGCAATTTTCGGAGGGGTATTCTTAGATTACATTTCACATACAAGAGACTAATTTCTTTAGTACCAAATAATCCAAAATTCTCTTACTAGCAACATAAGACTAATTCCCTTAAGAAAGTTGTCACACCATCTATCATAGGGACAAGTCACCTGGTTCACTTCAAAAAGTGTTTCTTGGGAAAGAACCGTAGCATGAAGAAAACCCAAGAAGGTATTATTATTATTACGAAAATTAAACTAACTACTCAAAATAAAACTAAAAAGCTAAAAATAAAATCAACTATTAAAGAAACTAAACCAAATCACACCAAGCCCGGCAAGGGAACATAATATCTATAAATAACAATAAAGCACGGCAAGGGCACATAACAATCTCATAACCCAAGTCGCAGATAGATAAAATGTACAAGACATCAAATGTGCACGGGCCACCCCCAACTAAAAACATTGCAGTGTCCTCACTGCACAATATCAAAATAAAATGGCAAAGTTTGAGGATCTCCCTGAGGTCTGCATCAGACAAGCAGACTGTAGGAGAAGTGGCTGGTCAGAACGGCTGCGATCCCTCGTCATCATCCTCCTCATCAGTAGCATCAGTAGCATCAGTATCAGCACCACCATCAGCATCAGACATGAATGAATACTCCTCGCTGTCATCAGCATTTGCAACTGGCAGCGGCTTGCTCGGCTGCCCCCACCTGAAAATTGCTTTTACACCCCTCCACACTTTGATTAGGAGCTTCCCTTTCTTCTTGTTCTTTTCCTTATCCTTCTTAAACTAATCCTCCAAATCAACATGTGCCTTTGCAAGGCTGGTGTAGGAGGTCTCCATCTGCTTCAGAGAAGCAGCTATCTTGTCATGAGAAGCAGCCATCTCCGTCTGAGTGTCAAAAGATTTCTTCATCTCAGCTCTGGAATAATAGTCAGGTAGGGGTTGTGGCAGTGAAGTGGGGGTCCGGTGGGGAGCTTGGACACGAGGTCTTTAATTATAGAAAGCTGGGAGTTCATCTCCCCAAACGGACCCGTTGATGAACTAGGCAGGGAGGAAGATCCAATCTCGGTGGTGGTGGTGGTCATTTTCTCTTCTTGCTTTTGACTGCTCCACCTTCGCTCGTAACCCTCAATGGCTGGAAGGGCTTGTCAGCTGGCACCTGCAGATCATCAGGGAGTTCCTCAACCTCTGCCCGCCGGCATAGCTCAGTGATCACTTATGGAAATAGTAGCCCAGGCCCATTGTCAATCACAAACTGTTGCATCTCCTATAGAATGTACTGACCTGGGTTCACTGGAACACCGTCGATCAGGCAAGCTATGATTAGAGCCCTAACGTAGGATACGTCTGTTATATTCCCATTGGGGGAGACTCTGCTGCTCAGTATGTGCAACCATATCTTGGCCTCGGACGTGAAGTCAGTCGACTTCAAGCCCTTCCTCTTGTTTCCCCATTTTGATCGTACACTTTCTGGGTATAGTTTGGAAGCTAGCCATGCTGCATTTCACACGTATCCCTGTCCACCATTGGCTGCATCGGGTGGTTTTCAATTCCCAGGACAGCATTTATCTCTTCCACCCCGAATCTCACTTGCTTCCCTCGGATGATGAGGAAAGGATCTTGAAAGGTTGACCGCCTGAGGTTGGCATAGAACTCACGAACCAACGTTTCATTAGCAATGCACGGGGTTGGAATGAAGCAAGTCCACCCGGAAGATACCAGTCGTTCATAGAATCCCGGCAGCTTCTCATTCACTTTGTCATCGGCAATGCCTCGCTCAAGTATCAATTTTTTTGTGAGGAGTTGCTCGAAGTACCGGCGTTGACAGGTGGCAGACATGAACCGGTACTCATCATATTGTTCTCCAGCTTCCTCCTTATTTTCATAATTTTGGCTTGGGTTCGGGTCCATTTTTGAATCAAAGCACCTATAAAAATTCAAAAATGAAGTTAGTTAAGCAGTGGACTATCATTAAGCATCGTAAAACACAGCAAATAGGCCAAAGAACCAAGTCGAACGGGCTCGGGAAGGCCCTGATGCAAGTACCTGGTTTAGGAAAATCTGTGCAGTTTCCGCACTTATAGAATTTTGATCGCAGGTGCGGTTCCGCACCAGCGGTCTTTTTGGTCGCACCTGCGGTAATCTTCGCACCAGCGGTTCTGGACTCGCAGGTGCGAGGTCGCACTTGCGATCTTTCGTCCAAAAATTCCACTGACCAGATTTTTGTGAGAAGTTTGCTTTGGGTCTTGCTTTTGGCCACTAATATATACTCAAGACTTCCAGATTAGTGTACCAAATTGCATTATAACTTCATTAATACTACCATCAACGTACGAGGCACTCGAATTTCACTCGTACCATAACTCGAACACTTCGCGAGCGTATGACATTTACTCTTTCCTCACACGAGTTTCATGCTCAACACAACCCCACAAATGATTCAATCACTACTCTCAACCAACCCTCACCCTAATTCTATCCTAAAACAGTAAAGGAAAGAAAAAGAACAAAAACAAAAATGAAGCAACTAAATGATGCCAATGGCCATTGAAGGCCTGATTAATCAAGAAAACTTTAAAGAAAAACAAAAATGGAGAGGCAAAAGGGAGTGAGTAAGTGAAGTTACCTGGGATTGTGAATCATTCTGAGTGAGAGATGTGGGTGTGTTGTGAAGAATTGTGAGGGAGTGTTTTGTGCTTTGAAATGTTAGGGCATAGAAAACTGACCTGGGGGGAGTAAAACTGGGAATTAACTGACGGCTTTTCGCACCTGCGGAACTAGTACCGCACCTGCGGAACCGCAAGTGCGTAAAAAGGTTCGCACCAGCGACTCCGGTCGCACCTGCGATGAAGGGATACGCGCCTGCGAAGTCGCACCTGCGTAAAAGTGACTGCAGGTGAAAAAATACCTGGGTTTTGTGCAAAACATTCTTTGGACATTTGCGATCGCATTTTTGATCGCAGATGCCATTCCGCTATAGCATTTTGGACATAAGGCATCGCAGACCTGGGCAGAATGTTTGCCCAGCAATTTCTTTGTTTTCTTGCACTGGTTTTGATTCCCCAGTATCCCCGACCTGCTCAAATCAACTCCGAAAAATGCAAAACTTGGCAGATTGGTTAGAAAAAATATAATAAGCTATTCTAAAAAGGAAAATTTCACAAAAGACTTAAAAATTTTGAAAATAATATTATTTTAAACTAATTTTAAAATAATATACTAAGCTAATCTAAAAAAGGAAAATTTTAAAAACGACCAAAAAATTAAAAAAAAAAATTAAAAAAACAACGATGGGTTGCCTCCCACCAAGCGCCGCATTTAACGTCGTGGCACGACGCAAATCAACTTTTACCGCTTTTCTCGCCACTTTGACGATATGAACTGGGCACCTAGCTTGGAATCAAGCTTGTGACCACGGGCGGTGGGGGGTGGTAGATAGATGACCGAGCCAAGCCTTAATTTTTTTATTTTGCACTTCTTGGCCCGTAAGTGAGGAATGTCATTTTGCCTCCTTTGTTCTTCAAATTGCAAGATGTATGGCACGAATTTTTTCTCCACGCAACACTTCATTGACTTGTGTAGTTCAACTTCCGTTTTACCACACAATTCCAATGTTGAAAAATGTTTGGAATGTGCCTTCAAACTTCCTACTTGCAAATTTTTGCGGATTGTGACATCCTTATCTTCCCCCGGAATAGAGTCAATTGCAACCAAATTTTTAATCATCCAAGTTGACTCTAATTCCATATTTTTGTTGGCATCACTAACACTCATGGGGTCGGTTGGCGGATGTTCAAGGCTTGATTCCTCAAAGTAGCACTCACTCTCACCCTCAGAATTAAATTCTTCTTGACTTCCATCCACACTTTCAACTTGAGATGCATGATGAGTCTCCATCAATGCTTACATTTGATCCTCCAAAGTGCGGATGTGTTCATCATTTTGAGCCACATCATTTTTTAATTCTTCAAGCGCAAGGTGGTGCTTTTCCTCATTTTCAAGAATGGCCTCCAACATGTGCATCATCCTCTCATCTTGAGCATTTGAGAGTTCTTCTTGGCTTTGTTCAATTGCCAAGGAGGAATTTTCATCTTCTTGGCTATCACTCACCTCCAAGGCTTTTTGAGCCCTTGAAGCTTCAATCATTGCATCCATTTGTGAGTGTAGCCTTTCAAGTGCCAAATCATTTTGGAGACTATTCTCCAAAAGTTCTTCCAAAGCATTTTGCTCATGGTTTCCTTCTTCAAGTAAGCACTCCAACATGAGCTTGAATCTCCATTTCTACCATGCTCAAATTTTTTCACTTCATTGCCCCTAAAATTTCCATCACAAAAAGTAGATTCATCATAGTGGGGGCTCGGGAAAGGGACGGACAGATACAAACAATCATTCCAATGACCATTTTGGAAACCACGCCTATCACAAATACTCCACTCATGGGTTTGAAATTGTGCGCACAAGTCATCCCCGGGAGAATTTAAA
>ML258235.1:821-16686 GCA_005239495.1 Nicotiana undulata | reverse complement strand
AGTTTGGATCAAAGCACTCAAGCTTACTTCTCCAACAACCAATAACCTAAGTTACGCCTATTGTTCCCCGGCAACGGCGCCAAAATTTGATACGCTCAATTTACACCTTAAAAGAGTGCAAGCGACCGTTGTCAAATATAGTAACCCAACAAGGTTGGGGTCGAATCCCACAGAGAGAGGGCGATTAGGAATGCTAGAGAGTTATCACTTATCGTGCAATACCAAACAAATAAGATTTTGGGTTTTGATAATTGTTTATAGCTAAATGCGAAAATACAAACTAACCTAAAAGGCAAGTAAAATGATCAATGGCAACAAGAATGAACGCATCGGGTATTACACTCAAGTAACGATTCAATGTATTTAACGATTTTACAAATACAAGTGAGTTATGTGAATTAGCCACGGATGATATTTCTTAATTAGCTTTTCCCAAAGACTAACAAGACTTCCTAAATGAATTATTCCTATCCCAAATTAGGAGATTAAGCACTTTCGGGTTTGGATACAAGTAGTTCAATCCTATCCCTAGGTAGAATCTATNCCTCAAGTTCTTGTTAATTAATCTTTCCCAACCCCAAATAATCTTTTCCAAAACTAATTCGGAGTTAATGGGCGAGTCCTAGGGTTAGCTAATCCCTTTGGAAACATTAAAGAACAAGAATAATTAAAATAACAAACACCCACTTCATAAATATAATAAAATCATTCAATACATAAGCACAACAAGGTATTTAATCCACACTTTCAATATGAATATTCCCATAAACAAGATTCAAGAGTTGGAAAAATACTACACACTTAGATATTCAATACAAAACAAGGAAATAAAGAAATAAACATAAATGCGTAAGAAATCCTTAACCAAAATGATGAAATCTTCAAGACCCAAGTGTGTGTGCAAAGACCTAGCTTCAATACTTGTTCTTCTCTCCCAAAATTATATTTACAAAATTGAAGATATGTCCAAAGATATGCCAAGATCTGTAAAAATGGCTGTTAGGTCGAGTATATGAGAGTTGAGTTTGGAAAATGTGATTTTACACTCTTGTCCAGATCTGATGCCCGACTATCGCACATGCGGAAGACTCCTCGCAGGTGCGATTCCGCAGGAGCGAAAATATTCACGCAGGTGCGAGTTCTGAGCTTTGGTCAACTTTCCGTAGGAGCGGACATCTTGTCGCACCTGCGGTTCCGCAGGTGCGTGAATTTTACTCACAGATGCGAGTTTAGGTTGGTTTGACTTTCCATCGCAAGTGCGGACATATGGTCGCACCTGCGGTTCCGCAGGTGCGTAAAAAGCACCGCAGGTGCGAATTCTGTGTGACTGAGCTGGCTTCGCAAGGGCGATCAATCCTTCACAGGTGCGAGCTCGCACCTGCGACCTAGAATCCGCAGGTGCGGAATCACTGAAGCATTTCATGCACTCTTTCACCACTTTTTGTCCAACTTTCATTCCAATTCAACACCAACCTTCATAGCATCATTTCCCTGCAAATTGAGCAATTATACACTAATAACGACCTCAAGTTATCATTTAACAATACAAAATCTAATGAGAAGAGGCTAAAATGAGTGGTAAAATCACCACTCATCAACTTATCTCGCTTCGCAACCAAATCCAAGATTCCAATAAACCTTTGCCTCGCGAATTGGTGACCGAAATCATCAAATCTAGTCACAAACTATTCAATACACTCAAAACGAATAGTAAGAATTAATTCCATATGAACTTACTAATCTTACGAATAAAAATACGAAATTTATCTCAAAATTCGACAGTGGGACCCATGTATCGAGTCTCAGGAAAACTCACAAAATATGAACACCCATTCCGAGACAAGTCCAACCATACAAAAATTGTAAAATTCCGACATCGGATTGCCTTTCGAATCTTTATTTTACATTTTTGGAAGATTTTATAAAAATCTAATTTTTCTTCCATTAATTCACGATTCATGATGTAATTAAGTATGGAATAATGAAATATATTCAATATAGGATAAGGAACCCCAATATTTTCCTTTGAAAATCTCTCAAAAATCGCCCTTTCCCGAGCTTCAAATCGTTAAAAATGGATTCGTCCCATTTTCAGAACTTAAATCTGCTGCCCAGTCATTTACCCTATGCGATCACTGCCAAACTGCGATGATCGTGAAGCACAAAATTTTTCCAACAATTTTTTACTCTATGTGATTTTAGCCATTCTCCCGCAATCGCGAAGAACAAATTTTTCCAATAGTCTTCTCCAACCCTTCCAGACAGCGTCTAGTATAATGGTCATAACGTTTTGTAAAAAAATGCAAATAAAAAATGCTTTAACTTTATGAAAACTAGAATCCAAGATCTACTACTTTTAGGTCTTGATCATCTCCCAATTCCTTATAGATTTCTTGATATAGGTTGCCAAGGACAGCCTTGTGCGACACAAATTTCTTACTCGCGGTTTTCAAATATCTTCCCGGAAAGCCTCTAGTGTACCAACCATAACTCTTCGTAAACAACTCCAAATTCCAAATGGTTTGATTTTCGGGATTATAGACACAAAGGACTACAACTTTCAATTTTGGATCATCTCCAAATTCCTTATAGATTGGGAGATATAAGCTTCCAAAGTCGGGTCAGTGCAGTAGAAAGTTTCCTCTATGCGATCGCGAATGGTCATCCACGATCGCGAGTCACTGGCCAATTTCTCCCATTTTACTCATCGCGATCGTGGCCAATTCCCTGTGATCGCATAGCACTTTGTTGTAGCCAAAAACCAGCAGCTAAAAATGACCTAGAAATGGTTTGAAACCACCCCGTAACTTACTTGAGCCCCTCGGGACCCTGTCCGAACATACCAACAAGTCTCAAAACATATCACGAACTTAGTCGAGGCTTCAATTCACATCAAACAATGCTAAAAACGCTAATCACACCCCAATTCAAGCCTAATGAAAATAAGAAATTCCAACTTCTACATTTGTTGTTGAAACCTATCAAATCAATTTCAATTGACCTCAAATTTTGCACAGAAGTCATAATTGAAATTACGGACCTTCTCCCACTTCCGAAATTGGAAGCCGACACCGATATCAAAAAGTCCACTCCCGGGCAAACTTCCAAAAACCTTCAACTTCCAACTTTTGCCAAACGAACCCGAAATGACCCACGGACCTCGAAATCCACATCCGGACACGCTTTTAAGACACAATCACCATATGGTGCTATTCCAGGCTCGGAATCCCAAACGGACATCGAAAAAATTAAAATACACTTCAACCCAAATTCATGAAATTCCTCCAAAATGCTAACTTTCCACAATAAGCGTCGTAACGCTCCGGGTCATCCAAAACCCGATCCGAGCATACGCTCAAGTCCACAATCATCATACGAACCTACTGGAACCTTTAAATCCCAATTCCAAAATGAGAATTTTCCATCTAAATAAACTTCAAACTTCTCGAAATTTAATTCTAACCACACGTGCAAGTCATAATACCTAAAGTGAGGCTACTCAAGGCCTCAAGCCGCTGAATGACGCGCTAGAGCTCAAAACAGTCGGCCGGGTCGTTACAAATAGTAGTTGCACTCGAGTCCCAAGATCTAAACAAGCTTTCATATGATGAACTACGAGGAGATCTTATAACATTTGAGAAAACTCATCTTAAGAAAATAAATCAGGAAAAAAAGAACAAAACAGTTGCCTTCAAAACTACAACTGAAGGACCTGAAGATGATGTTGATGACGATCCAGAAGCTCTTGAAGAAGAAATTGCCATGGTATCAAGAAACATGGACGGATTGATGAGAAGATACAAAAATACAAAAAAAAAAGGAAAGGATGAATCCAGACGAACCAGGCAATATAGTGAACAAGACAAAAATGATGGGAAATGCTTTGAATGCGGAAGGTAAGTCCATGTTCAAGCTGAATGCTCTGAACTTAAAAGAAAAGTCTCTAGAGGATTCAACAAAAATAAATCTTTTGGAAACTGAAGTGATGAAGACAAATCAGAACATGAGAAAATAGCAAACCAGTACTTCATGACTTTTTCAGAAAATGATATGAACAAATACTCTGGTTGTTGGACTGATGAAGACACATTAGATGATGAAAACAAAGAAGATACTGAAAATTGTTTCATGGCACGAGGTGAAACAAGCGAGGTAAGATCCTATGACTGTGATAGATGTAATAAATTGCATGATATTCTTGATCTCACCCTAAAGGAGTCCCAAAAGATGTTGAATGAATTGAAAAGACTCAATAGGGAAAAGAAGGACCGGGAACTCAAACTTGAAGTATGTGAAATCGAAAGAGATGTACTTCAAGATACGGTTCAGGAATTGAAAATGCAACTGAATGGCATGTACAAATTCACCAGTCACAGTTCTGTCAAGTCTAACCATGCAACTCACAAGTCAACTAGAAAAGGGCCGGCTAGAACTGAGTCCACAAGTACTAACACAAGTGATAGATCAAAAATTGGATCAATCACTGTGTGTCATTACTATAACCAAGTTGGACATAAATATTCCTTTTGTAGATTTCGTAAGTCTAATGTTTCAATATGGATTTGGAAACCCAAAGACAAACCTAATTCCAGTAGAACTAATTAGCAAAGACCCAAGAAAGCTTGGGTACCTAAAAGAAGGTGATAATACTTTTTTGCACTAACACCAAAGAAAGCTTCACAAAGGAAAATGGTACCTATACAATGCGTGTTCTAGTCATATTATAGGTGACAAAAATCTGTTCAAAGAAGTTACAAAGATAAATGGAAGAAATGTCAAATTTGGTGATGATTCAAAAGGAAATATAGTTGGCACTGGCACAGTTCCATTCAACAACAATTGTGATATTACTGAAGTGTACCGTGTAGATGGACTTAACTATAATCTTTTGAGTATAAGTCAACTATGTGATTCAAGGTACGAAGTCAAACTCAAGAAAACATGATGTGTCATTGAAGATGGGTTAGGTAAAACAATACTTCCAAGGAAAAGTTATGTAAATGTTTACATTCTTGATGGCATTGAATATTTGGATAGTTACATCTGCTTAGCATCTATATCTGATGATCCATTGTTGTGTCATAAGAAACTTGGTCATGCAAGCATGCATCTTGTAATGACCCGACCATTCATTTTGCTTTCAAGATCCTTGTTCCCCTAATTAAGACTCACTGTATGTAATTTTTACTATTTTATGACTTGCGGGGATGATTGGTTTGGGTTTGGAAGGGTTCGGGTTGAAATTGAAAAACTTAGTTCCTTAATATTGGCTTAAAATGGTTAAGTTTGACTCCAGTCAATGTTTTGAGTAAACGACCTTAGATCTGGGATTTGACGATCCCAATAGGTTCGTATGATGATTTTAGACTTTGGCGCATGTTCGAATCGGGTTAGGATGACATGGGAGCATTTCGGCGCTTAATATTGAAAGTTGGCGCATTGAAGATTTTTCAAGTTCTTTACGTTTGGTTTGGAGTAGATTTTGGTGTTATCGAGGTCTGTTTGGGATTATAAGCGTAGGAATAGTTTTGTATGGTGATTTATGACTTGTATGCGAAATTTGGCGTCATTCTGAGTTGATTTGATAGGAATCGGATGCGCGGAAGTGTTTCTAGAAGTTCTTGAGTTTCATTATTTAATTCATGGATTCTGGCGTCCGATTCGTGATTATAGATGTTATTTCGGTGTTTTGATCACGCGGGCGAGTTCGTACAGTATTTTTAGACTTGTTTGGGTGTTTGGTGTGGAGGCCCGGGGGCTCAGGTGAGTTTCGAGCGCGGTTCTGAGTGTTTTAAAGAACTTCAGTTTTGTTGTTTTTGACTGGTTCTTCAGATCTGGAAAATGCGAGATCTTGTTCGCATTTGCGAGAATGATTGTGTATTTTCAAGGTTGGGGTGGAACTGATGGATTCGCATTTGTGAAGTCATCTGGGCGTAGCATTTTTCGCATTTGCGAGTTTTTTTCCGCTTTTGTGATATGCCATGCTTTGCATTTTCGAGCCTTGTATCATATTAGCAACTGAGGCAGAGTTGGTCAGGCTCGCATTTGCGATGGCTTTGTCGCATTTGCGATGGCTTTGTCGCATTTGCGAACCAGATGTTGCAAATACGATATCTGCGATTGGTGCAAGGGCTTTTTATTACGGGACTTAGATTCATTTCCCACTTGGTCTTAGGTGATTTTGAGAGCATATTTTGGGGGAATTTCATCAGCATCAAGAGGTAAGTGATCCCTATCAATTCTTTATCTAAATACGCGAATCATGAGTATATTTAACATGGAAAACTTGTGAAATTAAAGGGGAATTGTGGAAAAACCTAAGGTTTTGGTAAAAATTAGATTTGACCACGAAATTGATTATGGAGTTACGTAAAAATTATATATTTGCGTTCATGGGGCTATGGGTAATATTTATCTTCGAAAATTTCCAGAATTCGGGCACGTAAGCCCGGGGATGAATTTTAAGAATCTTCCAATTTGGGTTGGGTAATTACTCTAATAGCTAAATTATGAACTTGTGAGTGTATATTGATTAATTTATATAACATTTGACTAGCTTCGGATTGTTCGGCACCAAGTTGAGGCTTTAGAGGGAATTCGGGGGCCGGAAAGTGAGTTTTGAGATGAGGTAAGTCTCTTGTCTAACATTGTAAGAAGGAATTTACCCCATAGGTGATTAAATAAATATTTGCTTCTAATTGTGGGGACTACGTACGCACGAGGTGACGAGAGTCCATGCGTAGCTACAAATCATGCTTAAGTTCGGGTAGTTTTAGGATCCAAATCATGAAATACTTGTATTGTTTGTACTCTACGTGTTAATTTAAATGCCTAAATTATATTAAAACTTGATAAAGGATTCGTAAAGACAGAATTTCACTTACTTTGAGTTTAGGCGGCTTATTTGACCGTTAATAGAAATTTGCTCCCTTGTGTATTAATCTTGTGATAACTTCCAAATCGGATGTTCATAGAGTATTCTCTCTTCTTGTGGAGTGGGCCGAACGCCTCAGCAGTATAATAGATACATCTATTGTTCGTGTCGCTCGACCCTCGGCAGTGTACACATTATTCTAGATTGGGCAATACGACCCCGACATAAATCGTGCGTGTAAATGCTTGGAGCCCGAATACACTTGATATTATTTTCATGACTTGAGAAGTTATAATTTATTTATTGGCCCGAAATTGATTTGGAGTTAGTATGTGTTAGTTGCCGATTTTGGAATTTACTATCAGTTAAAGACTCATTTATTCGTTGCTTGCTATTATGTCACTATTATTATTCACATATTTCATACCTATTAAGAATTTCAATATTTTATTATTGGCCCATAGTAAGTGTCGATGTCGATCGCTCGTCACCACTTCTTCGAGGTTTGACTGGATACTTACTCGGTACATGTTGTTTATGTACTCACGCTACACTTATGCACTAATCATGAAGAATCTGAGGCATGTGCATCTGGTGTTCACTCAGGCGTACCCCCGTTATACTGCGGCATAGTGGTGAGTTACTCTCTGAGTCCGTTCTACAACACCCGCAGTCTCTCTCTTTTGTATTTACTTTCTGTCTATCTCATTTCAGACAGTAGCTTAGGTATTTTGTATATTCTACTAGTTGCTCATAAACTTATGACACCGGGTCTTGGGATCATGCTAGTAGACACTTTATGGCTTTTGAGTATTTATTTCATCATATTTGCTATTTTATTGGTTTACGCTTTACCTTATTAAATTTTCCACTTTTCATTTACTTAATAAATAAAAATCAACTACGTTGAAATTATTAATAGGAATAAATACATGGCTAGTTCACCGTTGGCTTGCCTAGTGATGACGTTGGGCGCCATCACGGCCTATAGGAGGAATTAGGTCGTGACACGTCTAATTGAGAAACTCTCCAAGCATGATTTAGTTATTGGACTTCCCAAATTCAATTTTTCTAGAAATCATGTATGCGATGCATGTCAGATTGGTAAACAAAGCAGAAACTCTTTCAAAAAATAATGACATTGTGTCTACGACCAAGCCGTTACAATTGCTTCATATGGACTTATTTGGATCCACTAGAACTGCTAGCATTGGAGGTAAACGATATGCTTTTGTTATTGTTGATGAATACCCACATTTTACATGGGTTATCTTCCTATCTCATAAAGCTGAAGCTTTGAAATTTTTTGAGATTTTCTATAAAAGAGTTGAAAGAGAAAAATGGTATCTCATCACAACCATCCAAAGTGACCATAAAGGAGAATTCGAAAGCAGGGCCTTTGAAGATTTCTGCAATGATCAAGGATATACCCACAACTTTTTAACTCCAATATCACCCCAACATAATGGAGTAGTTGAGCGAAAAAAACGAACTCTACAAGATATGGCCAGAACAATGATATTAGAACATTCCCTGCCAAATCACTTTTTGGCAGAAGCAGTAAGCACAACCTGCCACATTCTCAACAAATGTCTTATAAGACCCATTTTGAAGAAAAATCCATATGAATTATGGAGAGGCAAACGTCCCAACATAGGATACTTTCATCCATTTGGAAGCAAGTGTTTCATCCACAATAACGTTAAAGACAACCTTGAAAAATTTGATCCAAGGAGTGACAAAGGTATCTTTCAAGGTTATCTACTAATAGTAGATCTTTTAGAGTTTATAATAAACGTACTTTATATGTAGAAAAGTCAGTGCATGTCATATTTGATGAAAATAACACTACAACCAAGAAAGGAATTATTGTAGGTGATGAACATATCAGCCAAGAAGCATCACAGACAAGCAAGTCACAAAAGTTGATTGATAGCACAGACGCAGTCATAAAGTCAACTAATGAACCTGCCAACGATCAACTTGAACCACAGAAGGAGTCAACTACTTCTACGATTGGAACACGTCCAAATGAGTGGAAAAGTGTACCAGAATATCCTTAAAAGTTTATCATAGGAGATCTAAGTTAAGGAATAAAAATCATAGGGGCTCTTAAGAAGAAGGAAAATGTAGCACTCATCTCTCAAATCGAACCCAAGAAAGTTGAGGAAGACTTAAAGGACTCCAGCTGGGTACAAGCAATGCTTGAGGAAATCAATCAACTTGATAAAAATCAAGTCTGGGAACTGCTACCTAAGCCTGCAAATGTTGCCATAGTTGGAACCAAATAGGTTTTCAGAAATAAGCTCAATGAAGATGGAAAAGTTGTGTGAAAGCGGGAAGGAGTCGACTATGATGAAACTTTTGCTCGGGTAGATTGACTAGAGTCTATACAGAGTCTTCTTGCATATAAATCTTTCAAAGGGTTTAGACTTTTTCAGATGGATATCAAAAGATCCTTCTTAAATGTCTTTATTGATGAGGAGGTGTACGTAAAACAACCTCCTAATTTTGAAGACTCACGATTTCCTTACCATGTGTATAAGTTGGCTAAGCTTTGTATCGACTCAAACAAGCTCCTCGAGACTTGTACGAAAGGCTTAGCTCATTTTTGCTTGATCATGGTTTTACAAGAGGTAGAGTAGATACTACATTATTCATCAAAAGATCATCAAGAGGTAATCTCATTATTCAAGTCTATGTTGATGATATTATTTATGGAAGTGTAACCCTCTTTTGTGCAAGGAATTTGCTAATCTCATGCAAAGTGAGTTTGAAATGAGCATGATGGGAGAACTTACGTTTTTTCTTGGACTTCAAATTTAACAATATGAGGAAGGAACTTTTGTATGTCAGACCAAATATGCAAAGGAATTTATTCAAAAGTTCGGCATGAGCAGCGCTAAAGCAGTTGGTACCCCAGTGAACCCATCAACAAGTCTTGACAAAGACGTAAAGGGAAATCCAGTGGATGAAACTAAATAGCGTGGAATGATTAGCTTTTTAATTTATTTAACTGCCAGTCGACTAGATATTATGTTCAGTGTGTGTAAATGTGCCAGGTTTCAGTCAGCTCCTAAGGAATCGCATTTGTTTATAGTAAAGAGAATAATTCGTTATCTCATCGGAACTGTTTCATATGGACTGTGGTACCCACATTCTAACAATTTTAAACTAGATTTTTTTCCAGATGTTGATCTTGCAGGTGATAAGGAAGACAAAAAAGCACAAGTGGGACATGTCAATTACTAGGACGGGCATTAATATCATGGAACAGTAAGAAACAAGGTTCAGTTGCATTATCCACAACTAAGGCAGAGTATATTGCCTTTGGACAGTGTTGTGCATAGTTACTATGGATGTCTCATCAACTAGGTGACTATGACTTATCTTTTAAACTTATTCAATTATTTTTTGATAACTCTAGTGCTATATGTCTCTCAAAGAATTATGTGCATCATTCTAGGGCTAAGCATATAAATACTAAGCATCATTTCATAAGAGATGATGTCATTAAGGGAGATAAAGAGTTATCATTTGTTGGCACCGCTGATCAACTAGTAGATATTTTTACTAAGCCTTTACTTGAAGATATATTCTGCTCGTTAAGAGATTTACTTGGCATTATTTCACTTGATCATAAAAATTAGGACTTATGTGTTAATTTTAATTCTTGTGTGTCTAATGTTTTTTGTTTTCTTTATTTCTGTAATTACGCATTAATTGGGCGCCTCCGATTTCCATCTCTTTTCCCATCAGTCGCAACTTTCAAGAAAGGAAAATCAGTCATCATGTCCTTTTACTGACCTTTTCTTTTTAACCCTCTGAACCATCTTCCCTCTTCTTCATTATTCTTATCGCTTAGAAACCCTTCTCCAAAAATCCTTCAATGGCAAAACACTCCAAGAATCCCTCTTCCTCTACAAGAAAAAGTACTCATTCTAAAGGGTAACCCTCGTCTCAGCCTCTAGAACAAGTAAACCTAGGGTCTGACCACTCTGAAGGGTTTGGATCTTCTCACGCAGAACCATCTGACCACTCTCACCGAATAGGAGAAAAATATCTTCGGAAAAGGCCCGTGGAAGACCCCCTGAATCTTTTACCCCCAAGAAATCCAAGGTAGACATGCCGGCTTCTCTAGAGTCAGGCCTCAAATTTTGGGATACTCCAAGTAGAGATTTCTTTGTTGCTCTCACAGAAAAGCCCATTGCCCACGGCAGAGTAATCGATCTTGACGACATAGAGGCCCTCAATTGTAAGGTAAAGAATCTATTTGTTTTTCAAGGATGGTCAAAATTCCTCTCTTTACCCCCTCCCAAAGTCTATGAACCTTTAGTGAGGATGTTCTATGCCAATTTTCACTATAGCAAGCCTGATAAGTTAGAATCCATAGTTCTAGGAAAACACATTTGTCCTTGATTATGCCATGTTTGACTCAATTTTTTAATATAAGTGCATTAGTTTTCCCATGCTTTTCAAAAATATCTGCCTGAAGATTTTGAAATTTCTTTTGATCAAGCAAAGCGATGTATAGCTTAGTGTCCATCTTATTTCCTCCCTAACCAGTTAGATCCCGGTGATGTTAGTTTCGAAACCCTAGCTCTGGCCCACATTGTTGCAACTACCCTTCTTCCTCGCAGTGGCTCATTCTCCGCCTTCTCTCAATGAGACACATTTCTTCTCTACTGTCTAGTGACCAAACTTAAGGTCAAACTGTCCTCATGGGTCATAATTTTATGGTTGAAAGTGTTGATGACCCAACCAGTCTACCTTATGGTATGGTTATCACCCATCTCTTGGAAGCCCACAACATCTCTATCTTAGAAGACCCTTTTGTATCTGCTTCTAAATCCTACAACTCTAGAGTCTTTGCCAGTATGGGGTATGTGTGTGTTAAGGGTTCCTGGGTGAAGAAATGGGACGGAGAAATCAAGAATGTTCAGCCTGATTCAAAGGTCAAAGCCTCCGGTTTCCATCATAGTGTAAGTGATCCTGGTCTTGTAGAAAAATTGACTACTATCAATAACAAGTTGACCATCATCAAGGATCTTCTTGCTGCAACTCAATCAATCGTTGGGGACATCCATGCCACCTCCAAAGAGACAGGGTCCGATGTTCCAAAGATAAGGGTAAAAATTCTCAAGTTAGTAGAAAACACAATCAAAGTCTTCAAGGAAGTACATGACGAGATTGATGGGGTGACAGTTTCAGCAAATGCCAGCTTTGAGCGTCTGAAGGAAGCGATTTGCAATACTCTCACTTATTTCTTGCGTCATTAGTTGTGAATGTTTCAGACAAATTTTGTTGTTGTTTTGGACTGGATAACCAGTCGTTGGATGTTTTCATTATTTTTGCTAAACTCTGCATGCTTATAATTGCCTATATTTGCCTAACTCGCCTATATCTATTTATTTTACTCTATACATGTGCATACCCCCTCTTACTGATGGCAAAAAGGGGGAGAAAAGGTTAATTATATAGTGCAGGTCAAATAGCAGCACTGGTTGAGGGAGAGTCGACTGTAGCATATGAGGTTACAAGCACAATACAAACAACGACACCTTTTGAGGGGAAGTAGACTGTCACATCATGGAAGTCAACTTAAAGGCCGACTACAGCAAAGCAACCATGGAAGTAAACTGTTTTTATATATTATTTTGTCATCATCAAAAAGAGGGAGATTGTTAAATATAAGTTTTAATGATAAAAAATAACATAGCACTATTGGTGCAGGATCACTGGATAAAAGAAGAATTCAAGAAGCCCTATCAATCAAGTATGGAAGAAGTAAAAGAATTAAGGAAATGATATAACAACGGGAGCAAGTAAGGAAGGATAATGATGGAAACTCTAGAAGCAAAGGAAAGGAAAAGTATCAATTATTAGAGACGAAATAGGAAGAAGCAACGGAGACTTGGAAGAAGAATCGATCAATGTTTTGATAGATGATTGATGCAAGATATTATCGGAAGGTCCCAAATCATAGGAAAATGAGATTGCGAAGCTCTGCACTTGATATTGTTAAAGCCCAGAATCAAGGGATCCATCGTTAATTACTCAAGTAACGGAAAGATCTGCCTAGCGGAAGAAAAGCCTGTCAAGGTCTTAAGTCAAGGAAGATCAACGGAAACTTCACTTTATTCTTGGAAAGAATCAATTTATGATTCCTTTCAAGGATCAACACCCTTGAGTTTGTAATCTCTCAAGATTCACATCAATCAAGAGTCAAGAAGGCCTCACGAAGTGTGTATATATATATATATATATATATGTTCGAGGCTTGAAGTAGACATACTTTGAACGAACCACTATCACTCTTTTTGTTTTACTCCAAACATGCATTGTAGTTCTCTTTAGATCAACTGTGTAATTAGTGAGAGAAGAAAAAGAGATAAACACTGGTGAGGCATTGTATCAAGAAGAGAGAAGTGACATAGTGACTAAGTTGTTGGTGTAAAGCTACATCAACCATCTTGTTATCGAGAAACTTCAAATAGTGAAAGAAAGCACCCTTGCAACCCAAGGGGACTAGACGTAGGATTCACATTGAATCTGAACCAGTATAAAAATCCTGGTGTCTTTAATTCCTGCACTTTATTTCTGTCTTATTATTATTCTGTTTATATCTCTAGTCGACTAATTGGTAAACTAGTCAACTACTTAGAATACAAAGAAGAAAAATCGATAATTCACCCCCCAAAAATCGATAATTCCCCCCCCCCCCCCTCCTATACTTTCAGGCTTGATACACAAGTCATCCCTAAGAAAGATAGTTTTAAGTACCTTAGGTCAATTATTCATGAAATTGGGTAGATTAATGAGGATGTCACACATCGTATTGGAGCGGGGTGGGTGAAATAGACTCTCGCATCTGATGTTCTATAGGATAAGAATACACCACCTAAACTTAAAGGTGAGTTTTATAGAGTAGTTGTTAGACCAACCATGTTGTATGAAGCAGATCGTTCGCCAGTCAAGAATTTATATGTCTAGAAGATGAAAGTAGCAGAAATAGAAATATTAGATAGATGTGTGGGCATACTAAGATTAATAAGATTAGATGAAGATATTCGGGACAGGGTTGGAGTAGCCTCGATGAAAGACAAGATGCGGGAAGCGAGGCTAAGATTGTTTGGGCATGTGAAGAGGACAAGCACATATGCCTCAGTGAGGAGGTGCAAGTGGTTGGGCTCGGTGGGTCTGAAGAGAGGTAGAGGTAGGACATAGAAGTACTGAGGAGAGGTGATTAGGCAAGATTTGGCGTTGCTCCATCTCACTAAGAACATGCCCCTTGATAGAAAGGTGTGAAGGTCGAGAATTAGGGTATAATGTTAGTAGGTAGTCGTATGTGTGTCTTCCCCGTTCCAATAGGATTAGTAGTTACCCTTGCATTCTATTATTGGTAAATCTCTACAAGTACATGTTGTTCATTACGCTTGTTTCTTAATATCTTGCTATTGCTAACTTGCTACTACTTTCTTTTCATCTTTTCTTGAGTCGGGGGTCTTTCGGAAACAAACTCTCTACCTTCAAGGTAGGGGTTAGGTCTGCGTACACACTGTTCCCCCAAGACCGCACTTGTGGGATTATACTGGGTTTATTGTTATTGAGAAAGAAAAACAAAAAAAGGTTTAGAAAAGTTACATTACCTTGTAATTAAAGAGTGTAATTACCACCAATTCTCACCTCCCCTTGAGAATTGAAGAATATAATTACACTCTTTCAATTAAACCCATTTACATGCTGACCAAGTAATTACTTGGTTAGATAAATATATCAAATTGTGTAATCACCTTATTACACTCGAATCTAATTTTTCTAGTGGCTTTCCAAACATGTTACAAGGTTCAAGTTGCAGATGAAGGTTATGTTCCCCATTAATATATGAAGTTAAATTCAACCAGTACTTAATTTATCTACCAACACATGACTTTCTCTTTGATCATTTCAAAGAACAATTTCCACAAGTTCTACTCTTTTGAAAATTGTTGCTTTTTATCATACGTAGTTGTCGTTTGTTTGTT
This sequence comes from Nicotiana undulata, assembly GCA_005239495.1. Classification (NCBI taxonomy): domain Eukaryota; kingdom Viridiplantae; phylum Streptophyta; class Magnoliopsida; order Solanales; family Solanaceae; genus Nicotiana; species Nicotiana undulata. Next base: position 1,788 of record ML258235.1, on the reverse strand, counting down.
TTGATTTGAAGCAGTGGAAATCCTAAAAAGGATTTTAATGGTTTTATAATGGGAAAAGAGGGAGCTTATAAATTACAATCCAAATCGATGCATACAACACAAAAATCCAAATCGGACGAGTCATTGCCGAAGGGAAGCTGAAGCAAGGGGTGTTTGTACGACGACTAATGAATGTGAGGAAGAGACTCAAAAATTAAATACTATTATGGTATTGACAAGTGAGAGTTTGGATCATGGGCATGTGATATTTAAAGTTAAGACAATAAGAATAAAGTTCGAATGCTCAACTTTTGTATATATGTCGAGCATGTGATACTCTATTAGTCTAGTGCCTTTTATATTAGCTGGAGAAAGAAATTGTCCAACGCAAGATGAGGTGCGTACGCAAAAAAAATTGTGACTTCTTAAAATGCCTACTTTACCCTCTATAGTTTTTATCTCTTATCTTTATTCTTTAATATAATGATTTTTTTTTAAAATTTATGTTATCGACTTACTTATAGACAAATTAAAAAAACTCTTTCGAAACTAAAAAAAGTGAGAAGTAGTAGTCAAGCATATAAATTAATGATATTCATAGTGAAATAAATAAGAAAAATAAAAAATTCAATAAAAAATTTACTCGTAGCAGTAAATTTATTAATAGCAATCGAAACTCAATCTATTGACAAAATTGAGAATAAAAGAGAGTAAAAAATTTATATTTTACAATGTAGGTAATAAAAAAATAATAGGCATAAAACAGAGGTATATTTTACAATAAATTTTAAAAAATTATCTCTTTACACTTTACATGAAATTTGATTATAATTTAGAAAAAATATTTTATATACACATGAAGAATAATAAAAATAGTGTAACTTAAAATCACACACATCGGTATACATTATATGCATTTTAATATACAACAACAACAACAACAACAACAACAACAACAACAACAACAACAACAACAACAACAACAACA
>ML258234.1:4877-39931 GCA_005239495.1 Nicotiana undulata | reverse complement strand
GGTCTTTAATGGTGGTGGCTACTTCGCTCCCCCTTAGGGTGGCGAGTAGGCACACCGATGCTAAGTACGCTCTGCGACTGAGTGCATCAGCCACGTGATTAGACTTCCCACTTCGGTACTCCAGGTTGAAGTTAAATTCCGCTAGGAGTTCCTGCCATCGGGCATGTCGGCCATTCAGCTTCGGGTCATGAAATGACTAACAACCGTGTTGTATGTCTTGACCACGAACGGTGATCCAAGTAGATAATGCCTCCAAAGGCGTAAGCAATGAACGACAGCCAATAATTCTTTCTCGTGGGCGGCGTAGCGCCGTTCTGCATCCTTCAGCTTTCGGCCCTCATATGCTACTGGATGCCCGTCTTGTAGTAAGACACCACCAAGAGCATAGTCGGAAGCATCTGTTTGCACCTCGAATGGCTTGGCCAAGTCAGGGAGGGCCAAGACAGGGCTACTAGACATAGCCGCTTTTAATGCATTGAAGGCCTCCACTCGCCTAGGATTCCAATCCCAAGGTGTGACCTTCTTGAGGAGTTCAGTTAATGGTACTGCGATGAGGGAGTAGTTCTTCAAAAATTGCCGATAGAAATTGCATAGGCCAAGGAATCACCTCAAGGCATGGATATCCTTGGGTGGCGGCCAATCTGTGATAGCTTGGATCTTTTGCTGGTCCATCTTGATCCGCCCTTCCTCAATGAAATGCCCGAGGAAGTCGATCTGTTTCTGAGCAAAGGAGCACTTGGATAGCTTTGCGTACAATTCATGCTTCCGCAATCGGGCTAGAACCTTCCGCAGGTGCTCCAGGTGTTCTTCCAATGTCTGGCTATAGACCACAATATCATCCAAATAGACCACCACAAATTCATCAATGTATTCTCGGAAGACCTGGTTCATCAGGGTGCAAAATGTGGCTGGGGCATTAGTTAAGCCGAACGGCATAACTAGAAAGTCAAACGAACCATATTTTGTCACACAGGTCGTCTTGTGTTCATCGCCCTCCACAATCCGGACCTGCCAATACCCTGTCTTCAGGTCAATTTTTGTGAACACTGTAGCACTCCCCAATCTGTCGAACAAGTCTGCCATGAGTGGAATAGGGTACTTGTTCTTTACAGTAATTTTATTCAGCGCCCGATAATCCACGCAGAGGCGTAGACTACTATCATGTTTCTTCTGGAAAAGCACAGGGGACCCATATGGGGATTTGGAGGGTACAATGATCCCTGTGTCGAGTATTTCCGTCAATTGTCTCCGAAGCTCGATGAGTTCGGGTTGTGACATTCTATAGGGCGCCCGGGCNCGGAAGTCGCTTCGGCATTTCCTGTGGCATGACATCTTCAAATTCCAGTAGTAGCTCATTTACGGGCGTAGGAAGTGGACCCGATGAGCGTTCTACCTCTTCAATTCATAGGGTAGACAAAAATGTAGGTTCATGTCTCTTGACTCCCTTTTTCAATTGCAAGGCCGAGATGTTCTCGGCGGCCATCTTCATGGATATGCACGGAATAGTACAGGGTGTGGCCCCGTTTACTCCCATCATCAGAAGCATGTCCGCATATGGTACGGGCATGCTGTTGGTCTACCTCAAGAATTCCAGTCCCACTATCAGCTCAAAGTCGTCTATGATCACCACGCGCAAGGTGAACTTTCCTTCATAAGGCCCCATCTTCACCGGTACTTATTTGGCTATTCCACCCATTGGCTGAAGAGTCNCCCTTTATTCTTCTTCTTTACCCCCTTCTTGGCGACTGGACGGGGGTCTGTCTTCTTGCGGATACCAGCACTGGTTCCCGCTAATGCCTTAGAAACATAACCCACAATGGCGTTGAACGCACCGACTGCTTCGGTCTGTTCATCATCATTTGCTTCATCATTTGTCCCATCATCATAATTTTTATGGGCATTCATCTATGCATGTGGGCACTCATTATTCCAATGTGGCCCGCCACAATGACGGCACCCTGAGGGTGGCTTTCTCCCCCGGTCATTGCTGTTTGATGCAGCACTGTTGCTTCCTGAAGAGGGAGCCTTAGATTTGCCTGCACTCCGGTCCCCCCCACTTCTGTTAGGGCCACCATTGGTAGGCTAGCCCCCTTTGTAACTCGCTCGGACAGGCCGCTGCGGCCTATCCTTCTGAGTCTCCATTTGGTAGTCCCCAAGGCATTCCGCTGCTTGGATTGCCTTGGGAAGGGTATCTACCCTTTGTCTTTGCAGCTCCATGCGGGCATAAGGTTTCAACCCTTCCAGGAAAGTGAAGAGCTTGTCCTTTTCCCCCATGTCGCGAATGTTCATCATGAGTGCAGAGAATTCTCGCACGTAGTCCTGCACTGATTTGGTCTGGCGGAGCTCCCGTAGTTTCCTCCTTGCATTGTACTCCACATTTTCGGGAAAGAACTGTAGGTGTATGGCTGCCTTCAGTTCCACCCAGGTCTCTAGAGCATCTTCACCGGCCCTGATGGCTTCGTACTTCACTCGCCACCAGAGCTTAGCATCACCCTGAAGATACATGGCAGCAATTTCTACCTTCTTGGCTTCTTCTAGGCCTCCCACGGCATCGAAATACTGCTCGATGTCGAAAATGAAATTTTCCACTTCTTTAGCATTCCTAGCCCCACTGTATGGCTTTAGCTCAGGAATTTTCAGCTTCTGTGCCAAGGGAGTGGGGTTCACAGCGCCCCCGATTTGATTTCCACCGCCTCGAAGCAAGCCTTGTAGAGCAGCGTTGAAAACGTTGAGCTGTCCTGTCAAGTTGTCGATAGTTTGCTGCATGGAAGTCATCATCTCTGCCTCTTGTGCCCTGTGGGCTAAATCTTCGGCGCGCTCCTGTTGGAGTCCCTCGAATTTATCAAAAAAATTGGCTGCCTCAGTAGCTGCCGTTTGCCGGTCTCCTTCAGAGTCGCGGCTCATGTTTCCGATGTCAACTTCGGCCTGGGCCATTCTGCGGTCCAGGTCGTCCAACCTTTGCAGTAGGTTGGTTTTTAGTTCCGGCACCGTATCCACAATGGGTCGTAGTACGTCAACCGTCTCCTCAAGGGCCGCAATGCGGTCCCCATGAGTCACCATGGTTAGAAATGGTGGTAATGCAAATGTGTTCCCTCATCCGATGTCGAGCCTAGGCTATGATACCAACTGTTACGCGGCGCCTTACTGAGATTGTTTGGAAGGGTGACGTAAGGCTAACCAACCGATGTCAGGGTGGTTGATGTCCGCCAAATGAGGTCCACGCCACACACTAGACGAGATTGTCAGTGTCGTGTGGGAAAACCAATGCCAACAATTTGAGAGAATAGAAATGAGAATTGAATAAAAGCTTGATTGCAATAATGAAAGCTATTACAAAAGAAGGCAACGCGGTGTCGAGTGGTGGAGACACCAGTACAGAGAATTGCTTGCTATAAAGTTTTGAATGCTTGATACCCCCTAATAATGCTTTAAAAAAATAAAGCAAAGTTACATGAGTAGACTAAACTACGCTAGAGAAACATAATGAAAGTACATGGAATAAAGCTAGTCTATATTTACAAAGAAAAGGACTTAGTTTTCTACAAAGGTAGAAACAGGTCCGTTGGCAGCAACTTTGTCTCAGGCATCACGATCTGCGCGCGCGACATTGTCTGCGCGCGCGACATTGTCTGCGCGCGCGACATTGTCTGCGCGCGCGGCGCTGTTGGCAGTTGCTTGCGGCTGGGCGCTAGCGAGGGAAATTGGTGGAGCGACAGAGGCACATGCACGCTTGTCACTTGGTGCGGCCAAGACCACGGGGCCCTCCGTGGCGCTAGGCGTTGGGAGGCTTGCTAGGACGCCACGGGGCGCGTCCAAGGGGTCATGGGGCATGGATGGAAAGCCGCCCATGACATTATTCTCGTTATCACAATGTTGACGATTATAATTTATCTATTGCCATGTCCACATCAATGATACCTTCACGGTAATAATTTGTCTTCTTTCAGACTTATCACATATTGATATCACATTCTCTTGAGGGGAATGAGAATGAAGCAAATTCTATGGGACGTGTTTCCACTTCTTTGCCCACAATTATACATGAATTTGATCATGACAAGGCATAGAAATTTTACCAATATAATTTCTTGCAAACTCTATAAGTTATAATCAAAGTTTATTGTCTTTGCTTGCATTTAAAAATAAATTATAGAATTTCAAGAATTTAAAACAGAAAAATAAAGTAAAATACTTACCTTAAATCCAGAATTTAATCATGAAGGAAACTTATGGAACAATTGACAATCATTATGCCCAATCCCAAAGTTTCTACTCAATTGGTTAGAGTGTCGTGCTGATAATGTGTTATGAAACAATAACAGAAGAAGAACCATATTGCAGAGAAAGAGGGAGAGAGAATTCTTATTGAATTTTGGGATCAATTACAATGAAATAAAACCCCTCTATTTATAGGGAAAGAGTGACTTAGACACCAAGTAAAATCCCTAAGACCTCTCTAAATATAGACATTCTCCTTAAGTAGAATTTTATTTATAACACAAGCCACAAAATAACAGCAACTTTCTTTTCCAAATGCTCTTCTCTCTAGTAATTCCGAACTTTATTCTGGTCTTAACAATCGAAGATTAAGATGACTATATTATTGTGGCATTTTGCATGCAAAGCTACTTTCTTTTCTTGAGTTGTCAAAATAATTACTTTCTTTTTCAACTTCAGGAAAAAGATTTCTCAACTCATTCCATGTTGCAGTCTCCCACAAGTCATCTAATACAATAAAGCAACTTTTTCAAAACAATATTTCTGTATCTCATCAGCAATATGTATACTCTCACTGAATTTCATAGTTGATTCAGTAATTTGATTAAAAAAATTCTCCAACAAATTTCTCTCCTCATATCTTTGATCAATTGTACACAATGCAAAGATACCAAAATAACTAGAAACTGACTTGTCTACTGTTATTAAGCACCAACAATTTTGAAAACATTTTTGTCATTACAACATAAATAAATAAAATAAATTTCTTATGCATGAAGTTTTACTTAATAATTCGAAAAATAGTTTTAGCTAAAATCATCATCGACATGCAATGCCAACAAAACAAGCATATTGTTGGCAAGTTGAGGCGCTGTTGTTGCATCATCCTTCTAATTTTTATCTTGTGTTTCACTCAAGAATTGATATTTATTTATTCTCCATATCTTTTTGCCTTGCTTGATTTAGTTTGTTCTTTATCGTTGCCGCACGATAATAGAGTGTCTTAATTATTTAACTTTCTGACATGTGTAAATAAAGCAGTAATAATATGTGGGCAATCTCTTTGTAGAAAAAATGGGCAAGAAAAACTAACACGACTATTCTCTAGAACTATTGTTTATTTATTTTTTGTACTCAAACAGATAGAGCAAGCGAAACGGGAGAGAGGAACATACACCAGGAATATCGAAAGTATCAAGTGAGATACACTTCCTTATATGTTTGTATCTCATAAAAGCAAAATAAATAAAATAATCATACATCGCCATATTAAATATAATTTTATAACTTGTAGGTTCAAACCATATCTAATTATTTTGACCTTGATAAATAAATTATTGCTTGACTTGGTATACACGTGCAACTCACAAGTATTCAGGTAAATGGTAAAAACTTTTATAACGTTTATCATTTCCAATTCATTTTTGAAATAAAGAAATGCAAATAATATTTTAGAACTTCAAGCTACACGGTCTTTTCCTTTTCCTTACTAGCAATGACTCCAGCGATCAGATCAACCAGCAAAAGAAGCTCTTTACAATTTCAGACTATTCTTTTACCAACATCCAATAGTTCACCCGGACAACTTTATTTTCCAAATATTATTTTCTCTAATAACTCCAAACTTTCTTCTGGTCTTAGCAATCGAAGGTTAAGAGGATTACTGTTCTACATGCAAAGCCACTTTCTTTTCTCGAGTTGTCAAAATAAATCTACTTCCTTACTTAACTTTAGGAAGAAGTCTTCTCAACTCATCTCATGCTGCAATATCCCACAAGTCATCTAAGACTATAGAGTGGGTTGCTCAGATGATCAACACCCCCCCCGCCTACAATATCCCAAGTTCAAGTCACTTCTCATACATAGGATTTTCCCCCCCTCATATATGATAGGTTGAATATGTCTATGGTGACACTGGTAATATTACTAGTGCTTTTATTGGTACTTGGATACATATCTGTGCATATCTTCCTCTCAATTTTGACGAAGTGCAAGAATCTATTTTAAGAAACATGTTTTCTCTTCCTCCGATCTTTTCCAAGATTGTTTATCATAGAAATTTGTTGTTAATTGGGAAAGTCTTATCGAGACAGCCGTAGAAGACAATTTAGTTTCTACTAGGACAAAATTTAGTTCCCATCTCTTAACTATGATGAAATGGCCAATAGCGAACCAATGACCACTATGTAATGCCTTCATGATGTCCTCCATGCTAAATTTGACAATGGAAAAGTCTCAACCTAGATCCATTAGGATTAAGTTCTTTAGAGGATTCCATATCTCAACAAGCTTAGCTCTGGTGTTAAATTCTCCTTCCAAATCAATAGCTTGATAATTAGTGAAAATCTTCAAGGACGGTACAATCTAAGCCTTTTTTTTTCTAGAGATAATGCAATGGACGTTCCTTTCCCTTAAGTTATTTTTCTGTTTATTTATTGAGTACCTACAACCAAGGGATATAGTGCATGCAGTTTTGAGTCCGTGTCGAAGTGCATGCTATAATTTATGTAAGGGTATGAGATGTATTATAATAGTTCATCTCCATGGATTCTAAAATATCGATTTATATATATGATACGGTTTTGTCCATGTTATTGTCTCGCCTGGTAGTTCAGTTTCTTTGCAATAATATTGAGCGTATGTGTGAAGTTTATGTATTCTTTCTTAAGTAGGGTTCTTTAGGTGTGAATGAGAAAATGTACCTTTTGGATTGTCTATAAGATTCGAAGGTTTGACCTTATTTTTTATGCACGAAAAATTATGAAATCTATCCCCTCTTCTCTTCTCTTCTCTTCTTGTTTTTTCAAAATAAAAGTGTGATCTATTTCGTCATTTGAGTTCGTTGAAATTCTGTAAAAAACTTGAAATGTCGTTATTACATAATAATTTGTTCCCTTTTTCCGGTATAAATTAATCCATAATCTTGGGTAGAGGCCGAGCTAGAATCTGAAGTTTCTGGGTTCGGAATTTTAGCCGTTTTAAATTATTGATTTCTAAATTAATAATTTGAACAAATTAAATGAATTCTTACGACAAATCCAGAGTTTTGACCGAAGTTATTGGGTTCGGCCAAACCTATGCCTCGGTCTCTAGCTCCACCTCTAATCTTGGCAACAATAAAGGGATTAAATTCCAAAAGGATATATATAGTAAGCTCTGTGGGCTTGGAATTATTTGACATTTTTGTTTATTTATTTGTATTTTCTGATTTACTATTTTGAAATTTATTTAGCTATTGAAAGAATCTTTCTTCGTATTTAATCACACATGCCAAAGGTAAAAGTGTACTCCAACCATTTAAATTTATATGAGTTAGTTTGACTCGACACAGAATTTAAGGGGAAAAAAAGACTTTTGAAATCTGTGTTTTAAAAGCTTAAGGGGTAAAAGCTTTGTGGGACCATGGCATTTGTGTAGTTATAAAAGCATTTCATTAAGGGTAAAATTGGTAAAATGAAGAGTTTAAAGTTGAATTTATTTCGATTATAGAAATGTGTCATTCTTTTTTGAACGGACTGATAGATGGTGAATAGTGCATGTTTTGAGTGTGTTTATGTATTATTTCGTGTGTGAGTTGTGGAAGTTTATATCGCTTTTGAAGTAAAAATATGTTCATTACGTGTTTCTTATGTGTAGGAATAAACTTACGCGGAAAAGATCAAATGGAAGAAAAATTGGTGAGAAAAAAGCCGAAGAGAAAAGTACGGGAGAGCGAAGCGAGGTTCACTTCGCCAGACCGGGACTGGAGCAGAAGAAACCAGAAAAGCCCGGGATAGCAAAGCGAGGTTCACTTCGCCAGACCGGGACCAGAGCAGAAAAATCAGCTTTTCCAATCCGAATTAGGAGAAGGAAAAGTCGCCCCATACAAACCCTAGGCACTATAAATACATCATAAACGTGCTTTTAAGGGAGAGACACCACTTTGGAGTGAGAGAAGACTTTGGGGAGGCAAGAACACGCTAGGAGCAAGAAGGAGAAGGATTCAACTTAATGTTTTTCCCTCTTTCTCCCTATTATTCCATTATTATGAGTTCTAGTGTTGTATTTTTTTTACATACTAGCATGAATTGCTAATTTCTTATCTAGGGTTTTGATGGAACCTTTTGGAGGATGAAATCTTGTGTTTTTATATAACCGAGCTGTTGGATTTCTCTACTTGTTCAACTACGTGTTTGTTGCTGTTGATTGAATGGCCATCAATTGACTGTGCCTATTTAGTGTGTAGAGAGTACATATTTAGGTAGTTGTTGAAAAAATCACTCCTAACATATGTGAGAGATCAATACAGAGAGTTTAAAGGCAGGATTAGAGATAACGAAACCTTGGTGCGATCGTAGGGAGCGCTGAATTAGTGACGGCTAGTGTAGTTGAGAGAATACATCTAGTAAATTGTGGTAGTTGCTCGAGAGAAAATTACGAGAACCAAATTACTCACGGTCGGTAGAGAATACTTAGGCGAAGTTATAGGAGGCATAGCGGGGAGGATTCCTACAATTGGGAAAATCATAACTCTAGGCCTCCTTTACCTTGTCTCCAACTTTAGTCTCCTTAACTGATACTTTTACTGCTTTTTAGTCTTTGTTAGTGTCACGACCCAATTTTCCCACCATCGGGACCATGATGGCGCCTAACATTGTACCCGCTAGGCAAACCAATGTTAATGATTATTTACCTTATTCTTTTATTTTTGACAGTTAACAAGTGATATACAAATTCAGCGGAAATAAAAGTGCGAAGAAATAAAGTCTAACAACTTAATTAAACACCATTACGGAATTCATAATACTGCACCTAGAATTTGGTGTCACACTTTCACGGACTGTCTATGAATACTACATACAAAGGTCTGAACAAAAGTAAATACATTTGTCTCAGAAATAAATAAGAACAGGATATAAATAAAGTAGGAGGGGACGCCGATGTTTGTGGACGCCTGCAGGACTACCTCGGAATCTCCATTGGACTGAATGCAGCCACCTCACTCTAAGATCCGAAAGGGTCCTGTACCGGGATCTGCACAAAAGTGCAGAGTGTAGCATCAGTACAACCGACCCCATGTACTGAGTAAGTGTCGAGCCTAAACTCGGCGAAGTAGTGACGAGGCTAGGACACGACAACCAAACAAACCTATGCAGTTTAAGCATATACGAGAACATTAATAATAACAAGAAATGAGCAGCTAAATTCAAAGGAAAGGGAAACATGATGAGGGGAGGAAATATTAAATTACAACAATAACAAATAAAGAAACAAAGTACATGTCAGAGTTGAAACAATAAGGATAATAACACAGAAACAATGCACGGCATCACCCTTCGTACTTTTACTCTCTTCCTCACCATAAATAAATAGAAACGACACGACATCACCCTACGCGCTTTTACTCTCATCCTCACCATAAATAAATAGAAACGGCACGGCATCACCCTTCGTGCTTTTATTCTCATCCTCACCATAAATAAATAGAAACGGCATGGCATCATCCTTCGTGCTTTAACACTCTTCCTCACCCAAACAAATCAATAATACGGCAAGGAAATCAACAATACAAATAATAATAAAAGAACCATAATGTCCCGGCAAGGGAGACAACAGTAGAATCAATATTCATCACGGCGAGGGAAACATCTATAACCATTCTCACTTAGTCACTTAACTTCACCTATTACTTCTCAACTTGAATCAATACTCAACAATGATCAATATTAAGGTAATACCACCAACATGGATAATTATCAAGTTAAACTCAAGTAATGCTTAGTGAAAAATCACATAAATCACAATATTTGACTAACGAGCATGATTGACACCAACGTATAGATACCCGTCACCATACCTATACGTTAAACATAACATTAACACGTAGCAATTAAGAAACAATACATAATCCCTCAAGCTAAGGTTAAGCCAAACACTTACCTCGAATTCCACGGCTAAACTCAAGCCTCAATTACCGCTTTCCCTTTAGAATTCGCCTCCAATTCAATTGTATCTAGACATAATTAACTTAAAAATATCAATAAATGCTAAATAATTCAACCCCAATGCTTAATTATAGGTTTTCTATCATTCTTCCCAAAAAGTCAAAAATCAACCCCGGGCCCGCTTAGTCAAAACACGAGGTTCGGACCAAAACCCGATCACCCATTCACACACGAGCCTGAATATGTAATTAATTTCGGAATCAGACCCCAAATCGATGTTTAACTTCCCAAATTTGTAAAATCCTTAATTTCTACCCTTCAAGAACAAGATTTAGGCCTAGAAATTTAATGGGCGTTGATGGAAAATGAAGAAAATAAGTTTAAGAACACAAACTTATGATTTTGTGGTGAAATCCCTCTTCAAAAATCGCCCCTAAGCTTCCTTGGTTTTGAAAATATGAAGTTATGGCTAAAATCCCGTTTTTCTACTGTTTTAAGTGTTGGGCGACAGTGTTCAGTGCGTTCGCATGAACACTGCCGCGTTCGCGAAGAACAGTCTTCTGAGGACTTATGCATTCGCGGGAAGGGCCATACGTTCGCGTAGGCTTAGCCCAGCCATGCCTTCGTGTTCGCGTGAGGGGGGTCGCGTTCGCATAGGCATTTCCCAAATTCCCTGACCAACCCTCCAAAAGCTATGTGTTCGCGTCTAGACCTACGCGTTCTCATAGAGTATCCCTTGCCAAACTACGTGTTCGCGAGCAGGTCTATGCGTTCGCATAGAGTAAACCCAGCCCCAGCCCCACTTACCCTTAATGTTCGTGTGGGTTACCACGCGTTCGCATAGTGCAATTTACCAGACACCAGAAACAGCACCCTCACCAGATTTTCTAAGTCCACAAACACTGTGACGCCTATCTGAAACTCACCCGAGCCCTCGGGGCTCCAACCCAAACATGCACACAACCCCAAAAACATCCTACGGACTTACTCGTGCGATCAAATAGCCAAAATAACATCTTAAATAACGAATTTAGCATCAAAATCAAAGGAAATCTCAAGAAATTTCATAGTTTCAAGTTTCTACAACTATGGGTCCGAATCACGTTATATGACCCCCGTTTCTTACCAAATTTACAGGCATCACTCAAATACTATATTAAACTTGTACCGGGCTCCGGAATCAAAATACGGACCCGATACCATCAACTTCAAATATAGCTAAATTTCCAAAAACTCTTATAATTTCAGTTAAATAATTTCTTTCAAAAATTCATTTCTCGGGTTTGGGAGCTCGGAATTTGATTCCGGGCATACGCCTAAGTCCCATATTTTCCTACGGACCCTCCGAAACCGTCAAATCACGGGTTCGGGTCCGTTTACCCAAAATGTTGAACGAAGTCAACTTAAATTTAATTTTAAAGGTAAAATTAGCATGTTTCTCACTTTTTCATATGAAAGCTTCTCGGGTATACGCTAGGCTGCGCACACAAAATGAGGTGAGATAAAAGGAGGTTTTCAAGGCCTCGGAACACAGTTTTGACTTTTAAAACAAGGGATGGCCTTTTGGGTCATCACATTCTCCACCTCTAAAACAAACTTTCATCCTCGAACGGACATAGAAAGGTACCTCAATTGGGGAAAAGGTGTGGATACCGGCTCCGCATATCGGACTCGGACTCCCAGGTAGTAGCCTCGGCAGGATGACCTCTCCACTGAACACAAACCGAAGGATAACTCTTCGATCTCAACTGACGAACTTGCCGGTCTAAAATGGCTACCGACTCCTCTTCATAGGTCAAGTCCTTGTCCAATTGGACACTGCTGAAGTCTAAAACATGAGATGGATCACCGTGATACTTTCGAAGCATAGACACATGAAACACCGGATGCACAAGTGATAAACTTGGTTGCAACGCAAGTTTGTAAGTCACCTCTCCCACTCTATCAAGGATCTCAAAAGGACCGATGTACCTATGGCTTAGCTTGCCATTCTTCCCAAATCTCATCACGCCCTTCATGGGAGACACTCGAAGCAACACCCGCTCTCCAACCATGAATGCCACATCACGAACTCTGTGGTCGGCATAACTCTTCTGCCTGGACTGATCCGTACGAAGTTTATCCTGAATAATCTTAAAATTGTCCAAGGCATCCTGTACTAAGTCTGTGCCCAACAGCCGAGCCTCTCCCGGCTCAAACCATCCAACCGGCGACCGACACTGCCTACCATATAATGCCTCATAGGGAGTCATCTGAATGCTCGACTGATAGCTGTTGTTGTAGGAAAACTCAACTAATGGCAAGAACTGATCCCAAGAACCTCCGAAGTCAATGACACAAGCACAAAGCATATCCTCCAAAATCTGAATAGTACGCTCGGACTGTCTGTCCGTCTAAGGATGAAATGTTGTGCTCAACTCAATCCGCGTGCCCAACTCACGTTGAACTGCCCTCCAGAAATGCGAGGTATACTACGTACCTCGATCAGAAATAATAGACACGGGCACACCATGAAGACGAACAATCTCCCTAATGGGGATCTCTGCCAATCTCTCCGAAGAATATGAAACTGCCACATGAATGAAATATGCTTACTTGGTCAGCCTAGCCACAATAACCCCATACTGCATCGAACTTCCTCTAAGTCCACGGGAGTCCAACAATGAAGTCCAGGGTGATATGCTCCCACTTCCACTCAGGAATCTCAATCTGCTGAAGCAATCCACCAGGCCTTTGATGCTCGTACTTTACCTGTTGACAATTCAAACACCGAGCTACATATGCCACAATATCCTTCTTCATCCTCCTCCACCAATAATGCTGCCACAAATCTTGATACATCTTTGCGGCGCCCGGATGAATGGAGTACCAGGAACTATGTGCCTCCTCTAAAATCAACTCACGAAGTCCATCCACATCAGGCACACAAATACGACCCTGCATCCGTAAAACTCCATCATCACCAACTGTAACCTGCTTGGCACAACCGTGCCGCACCGTGTCCCTAAGGACAAGTAGATGAGGATGATCACACTACCGGTATCGATTACGATCAAATAATGAAGAACAAGCAACTGTATAATCTAGAACACGGCCGGGCTCAGAAACATCCAATCTCATGAACTGATACTGGCTAAAGCCTGAACATCCACAGCAAGCGGTCTCTCCCCGACCGGAATATACGCAAGGCTACCCATACTGGTGACTTCCTACTCAGAGCATCGGCCACCACATTGGCCTTCCCTGGATGATATAAGATGGTGATGTCATAGTCTTTCAACAGCTCCAACCACCTCCTCTGCCTCAAATTCAGCTCTTTTTGCCTGAACAAGTATTGCAAACTCTTGTGATCCGTGAACACCTCACATGACACGCCATATAGATAATGCCTCCAAATCTTCAGCGCGTGGACAATGGATGCTAGCTCCAAATCATGAACTGGATAATTTTTCTCGTGGATCTTCAACTGACTATGCAATAACCTTGCCATCCTGCATCAACACTACACCAAGTCCAACCCGAGATGCATCACAATACACGATATATGGCCCTAAACCTATGGTCAAAACCAACATCGGCGTTGTAGTCAAAGCTGTCTTAAGCTTCTAAAAGCTCGCCTCACACTCGTCTGACCACCTGAACTGGGCACCCTTCTGGGTCAACCTGGTCATCGGGGCTGCAATAGACGAAAACCCCTCCACAAACCGACGGTAATAGCCCGCCAAACCCAAGAAACTCCGGATATCTGTGGCTGATGTGGGTCTAGGACAATCCTTGACTACTGAAATCTTCTTGGGATCCACCTGCATACCCTCCACTTATACAACATGACCCAGGAATGCAACTGAACTCAACCAAAACTCACATTTTGAAAACTTAGCATATAACTGACTGTCATTTCTGGAGAATGACTCAAAGGTGCTACTCATGCTCCTCCCGGCTACGGGAATAAATCAGAATATCATCAATGAAGACAATCACGAAGGAATCCAAATAAGGCATGAACACTCGGTTCATCAAATCCATGAAAGCTGCTTGGGCATATGTCAACCTGAATGACATCACTAAGAACTCATAATGCATGTACCGAGTGCGAAAAGCTGTCTTAGGGACATCAGATGCCCTAATCCTCAACTGATGGTAACCAGACCTCAAATCAATCTTCGAAAATACCTTGTCACCCTGAAGTTGATCAAACAAATCATCAATCCTCGGCAATGGATACTTGTTCTTGATGGTAACCTTGTTCAACTGCCGATAATCTATGCACACCCTCATCGATCCGTCCTTCTTCTTAACAAACAACATCGGGGCACCCTAAGGTGAGAAACTAGGCCTAATAAAGCCTTTGTCAAGCAAATCCTGCAACTGTTCTTTTAACTCCTTCAACTCTGGCGGGGCCATACGATATGGAGGGATAGAAATGGGATGGAAGCTCGGAGCCAAATCAATGCAAAAGTCAATATCCCTGTTGGGTGGCGTACCCGTCAAGTCTGCAGGAAACACCTCTGGAAACTCACGGACAATGGGAACAAAATCTATAAAAGGAACCTCAGCACTAGAATCACGAACATAAGCTAAATAGGACAAACACCCCTTCTCGACCATACATCGAGCCTTCATATAAGAGATAACCCTGCTGGGAGAATGACCAGGAGTCCCTCTCCACTCCAATCGAGGCAACCCCGGAAATGCTAAGGTCAAAGTCTTGGCATGACAATTCAATATGATATGGTAAGGCGACAACCAATCCATCCCCAAAATGACATCAAAATCTACCATATCAAGGAGTAGAAGATCTACACTAGTCTCAAGACCCCCAATAACCACTACACACGAACGGTAGACACGATCTACCACAATAGAATCACCTACCGGTGTAGACACATATACAGGAGTACTCAGTAAATCACGAGGCATAACCAAATAAGGAGCAAAATAAGATGACACATAGGAATATGTGGACCCTGGATCAAATAAAACCGAAGAATCCCTGCTGCAAACTGAAACCATATCTATGATAACTACATCGGAAGCCTCAGCCTCAGGTCTGGATGGAATGGCATAACATCGGGGCTGGGCCCCACCAATCTGAACTACATCCCTGGGACAGACTCATGTTGGTTGACCTCTACCTCTAGTAGCCTGGCCTCCACCTCTAACGGCCTGAACTCCACCTCTAATACCTCGACCCCCACCCCCTAGATGGCTGAGCAGGTGGTGGTACACCTGGTGCTAGAACCATGGCGCGAGAACCCAGGTGCTGAGAACTGCTCGAGGCTCGAGGGCAAAATCTAGAAATGTGCCCCGGTCCACCACAAGTATAACAAGATCTCGGCTGCTGAGACTCCTGACCCTGAAACTGACCCTGACGACCTGATTAACCACCTTGAACACTCTGGAGCGGCAGTGTACTAATAGGAGCTGGTGGTGCACTGTAGGGAAACTGATCAGGATACTGCATATGAGAACCACGGCCACCTGGGGCACCGCGAGACACCTGAAGTGCTGAATGATACGGCCTAGGAGGATGACCCCTACCAAATGAATCCCTGCCTCCAGATGAGGCACCACTGAACCTGCCGAAATGACAGGGCCTCTTATCAGACACCTGACCACTCCCCTGTAATAGAACCATCTCAACCCGTCTGGCCACATTGGCTGCATCCTGGAAAGAAATATCACTCCATGTCTCATTCGCCATTTGCAATCTGATCAGCTGAGCTAGTCCCTCGATAAATCTCCTCACCATCTCTCAGTCGGTGGGAGGTATCATAATAGCATGATGAGCCAAGGTAATGAATCTGGTCTCATACTGAGTGACAGTCATAGAACCCTATTGGAGACGCTCAAACTGCCTCCGATAATCCTCTCTCTGAGTGATAGGAAGGAACTTCTCCATAAATAACTGAGAGAACTGGGCCCAAGTCAAGGGCGGTGATCTAGCTGGTCTAGTCAAACAATAATCTCTCCACCAAGTCTTGGCGGGACCTGACAGACGAAAAGTAGCAAAGTCGACCCCATTGGTCTCCTCTATCCCCATGTTCCGTAGAACCTCGTGACAACTATCCAAATAGTCATGGGGATCCTCTGAAGACACACCACTATAAGTAGTAGTAAAAATCTTGGTGAACCTGTCCAACCTCCACAAAGCATCAGCAGATATAGCTGCTCCATCACCGGTCTGAGGCACAAAGCCCGGCTGAACTACACCAACTGTCTGAGTTGCTGGTAGGGGTGTTCATAAAAACTCGAAAAACCGAACCAAACCAAAAACCAAACCAAACCGACCAAAAACCGATACTTTTTGGTTTGTTTTGGTTTTGGTTTTAATCAAAAAATAACCGAACCAAACCGACTATAAGTAGCTATTTCAAATTTATTATTACACCTATATATATATATATATATATATATATATATATATATATATATATATATATATATATATATATATTTATGGTGAATGTTAATCGTTTGCACTTTTAGTACAATTCTTTACCTTTATATTCTAGTTTGATTGGTAGTTTTCTTTTATTAAGTGTAAGAATCCATTTCATGTATAATTTTTTTAATTGAGTCCTTAAATTATTCATCACTATTTGATTCAATTATCATCAATACATTTTAGTAAATAATATATTTCTCAAAGGGAAATTGATTTGATAGTGTCACGTTGAAAATGTGGTCGCCGGAATATGTGTTTGGTAATGTATGTCTTATATTTAAGAAAAACCCGACAAATAATCGAAAAAACCGAAAAACCGACATAAACCGAATTGAAAAAAAACTGACTTAATTGGTTTGGTTTGGTTCTAATATTTGAAAAACTGACTTACTTGGTTTGGTTTCTTTTTAAGGAAAAACTTATCCAAACCGAACCATGAACACCCCTAGCTGCTGGAGTCTGAAACTTTGAATCCATCTGCTCCGGAGTGCGAGTAGCGGGAGTCTAGGCTCCTCCCTTAGCCTGAGAGACGACTAGTGCTGTAGGAAGTAAACTTGCCTGAGTGACACTCTCCATGAGGCCCACTAGACAGACCAGAGCATCCTGGAGTACCGGGGTAGCGACGAACCGCTCGAGAACCTGAGATGGACCAACCGGGACTGTCTGGGCAGGAACCTCATTAGAAAACTCTACCTGAGGCTCCACCGATGGGGCTGCTACTCTAGGCTGAGCTCTTCCCCAGCCTCAGCCTCTAGCACGGCCTCGGCCTCATACTCGGCCCCTCATAGGAGCTATAACTGGGGACTCGGACTGCTGATCAGTGGATGAAGAAGCACGTGTTCTCGCCATCTGCGAAAGAATAGAGTAGAAATTCAATTAGCATTGAGAAATAAAATCGCACGACAGAGAAGAATAGATGTGAAGTCATTCCTAAACTCTGTAGCCTTTGGGGGATAACCACAGATGTCTCCGTACCGATCCCTCAAACTCTACTAAGCTTGTCCGTGAATTGTGAGACCTAAACAACCTAGTGCTCTGATACCAACTTGTCACAACCCGAATTTTCCACCATCGGGACCGTGATGGCGCCTAACATTGTACCCGCTAGGCAAGCCAACGTTAATGATTATTTACCTTATTCTTTTATTTTTGACAGTTAGCAAGTGATATACAAATTTAGCGGAAATAAAAGTGCGAAGAAATAAAGTCTAACAACTTAATTAAACACCATTACGAAATTCATAATACTGCACCCAGAATTTGGTGTCACACTTTCACGGACTGTCTACGAATACTACATACAAAGTTCTAAACAAAATTAAATACATATGTCTCATAAATAAATAAGAACATAATAGAAATAAAGTAGGAGGGGAGTCAAGGCCTGCGGGCGCCTCCAGGACTACCTCGGAATCTCCACTGGACTGAAGGCAGTTGTAACGACCCGACCGATCGTTTTGAGCATTTGCACTTCGCTCGCCAGTTCTCAGGAATTTCTATCCCCGTATGATGTATTATGACTTATGTAAATCGTCGGTTTTGGTTTTCAGGATAATCAGATTAGATTTGGAAGAACAATTCTTAGCTTGAAGCTTTAAATTTGAAAGTTTTGACTTTTTAGTATTCGATCTCGGATTTGGATATTTTATGATTTGGTTAGCTCAGTTAGGTGGTTTTGGACTTGGGAGCGCATCCGGAATGTGATTTGGAGGTCCGTGGTAGAATTAGGATTGAATTAGCGAAGTTGGAAATTTGGTGTTTCTTAGTTGGCAGTGGAAATTTTGATATCGGGATCAGAATGGAATTTCGGAAGTTAGAATAGGTTTATAGTGTCATTTATTACTTGTTTGCAAAATTTGAGGTCAATCGGACTTGATTTGATAGGTTTCGGCATCGAATATAGAAGTTGGAAGTTCTTAGTTTCATTAAGTTTGAATTGGGGTGTAATTCACGGTTTTAGCATTGTTTGATGTAATTTGAGGCATCGACTAAGTTTGTGTCATATTATGGGACTTGTTAGTATACTTGGTTGGGGTCCCTGACGCTCAGATAAGTTTTGGAAGAGTTTTCGGAAGATTTTGGCGTTTTGAGCATAAGCGTGTAATGATCCAAAGGTCAATTTTTAGTTCTAGAGATCGAAATTTGATTTCGAGACTTTCGGGATTTTGATAATGAATTATAGGAGTGATCTAGAAAGTTTGGCCTAATTTCATCAAGTCGCGCTTGGGTTTTTGACGTGAATCATGAGTTAATTATTTAACGAGCGAAATGGGTATCGCACTGAGCAAATCAGCTCTGAATTGAGTTTCGATTGAAGGACTATGTTCGTATTATTATTTGTGACTCATAGGAATAAGAATCATCGAATTCCGAGTTCGTATGGTGGAGTTAGAGCCTTTTTAGTGAAAATAAATATTGCTGCTACAACAGGATCTGGTGGGCACCTTTAGCGACCAGATCTGGAACTTTTAGCGACGGGAATGGGTCTTTTAGCGACCAGAATCGTGGTTTATTAAGCAGTCTTGTTTTTTTTAGCTCATTTCCACATTTTTGGACGAAAAGAACGCGGCTTGGGGCGATTTTTGAGCGAGAAGTCATGGAAAATCTTGAGGTAAGTCACTTGTGATCATTTCTACTCCATAATATTGAATTATCGTCGAATAATCCGACTAGATTACATGTTTCTGAGGTGTAAATTGGGGATTTGGACCTAGGAATTTTAAAATAAGATTTGAAGATTTGGAAGCCGAATTGTTATCGGAATTTAGTAATTTTTATATGGTTAGACTCGTGGTTGAATGGGTTGTCGGATTTTGTGATTTTTGTCGGATTCCAAGACGTGGGCCCGGGGGCCGGGTTTGGCCAGTTTCGGGATTTTTGATGTAAATTGGTTATTTTCAAGTGGGCTTTGTTCCTTTAGCATATATTGATGATATTAATCTGGTTTTGGTTAGATTCGGAGCAATTGGAGGCCGAGTCAAGAGGTAAAGGCATCGCGGATTAGGACTTTGGCCGGTTTGAGGTAAGTAATGACTGTAAATCTTGTCCTGAGGGTATGAAAGCCTGGACTTCACATTGTATCACTGTTTTGGAGTGGCGCACATGCTAGATGACGAGTGTGTGGCGTACACTATTGGGTGATTGTGACTTGGTCCGTCCCGTAGCAACTAATAAGTTGCGTATTTGATTACAAATCACATGATATTTTATGTTTTAAAGGATTATTACTATGTTTTGGGCTGAATGCCGTTTTTGGGCCTTGTGCCATGTGTTTAGACCCCTTTGGGGATTTTTACTGCTATTCCTCACTGTGTTGACTTTTGATTTACACTCAGTCATATTGTGCTTAACTGATTTCAAACTCAGTCTCATTTACACTATTCTTGATGCATAAAATGATATTTTTGGGTCGAGTACCCCGTTTTTACTGATAGCCCGAGTGGCTTTTGAGAGGTTTCTGACTGAGTGAGGCCGAGAGCCTATATTGTGAGGAGTATATATGGATCGGGCTGCACGCCGCAGCAATATATATATATATATATATATATATATGTATCCGGATGCACGCCAGCGAGATATGTTGGATCGGGCTGCACGCCGGAGTGAGACATATGATCGGGCTACACGCCGCATCAATATTGGGTCGGGTTTCACGCCGCAGCAATATAGCGCTTGGGATGTAGGAGTCCCTCCGGAGTCTGTACACCCCCAGTAAGCACAAGTACCTACTGAGTGCGAGTGTCGAGTACCGAGTGGCGAGTGATTGGGAGGCATGAGTGTCTGTGAGGTTTCCTGAGGGGCTGATTACGAGTGATTGTGAGGCATGCTGAGGGACTGATTCTGAGTGATGTTATGCCCGAGGGGCGGTTTATTATTCATGTTTTTGCCCGAGTGGATACTTATAATTCATATCATTTTACCCTAAACTTCTTGGACATTTTATTGAAACTGTTGGAAATTACATTTTTCAAAGGATTTTCACTGAAATCGGCTTTTTAAGCGTGATGATTTAACGTATACACTATTGGAAAGAAAGCCTATGGTTATTGTGAATTGATGACTTGATTTTATGTGTTTCTTACTGCTTAGACCTTATTTACTTTCATTACTACTGAGTTGGCGTACTCACATTACTCCTTGCACCTTGTGTGCAGATCCAGGTGCTAGGGCAGAGTGAGCTGTCTATTTGTTCCAGAGACTTCTCGGATATTTGCGAGGTAGCTGCACGCGTCCGCAACCTGCTTTCTCCTTCTTACTATTATAGAGTTTATTTTCCAGACTTGTATTTTTTTTTTAGATGCTCATGACCAGTGATTTCGGGATCTTGGGGTTGTATTTAACATTCAGTTTAGTTGTATCTGTTTTAAAAATGATTAAACGAAACCTTTATGGATTATCAGTTTAGTAATGATATAAATGAAAGATTCTTTACGTTTTGAGTGTTAATTTGGCTGGCCTAGTTCCAC
Source organism: Nicotiana undulata (assembly GCA_005239495.1). Taxonomy (NCBI): domain Eukaryota; kingdom Viridiplantae; phylum Streptophyta; class Magnoliopsida; order Solanales; family Solanaceae; genus Nicotiana; species Nicotiana undulata. The sequence goes on along the minus strand of ML258234.1, from coordinate 18,875 downwards.
GATAGGCGCCATCACGACTAGTTTAGATTTGGGGTCGTGACAGCAGCCACCTCACTCTAAGGTCCGAAAGGGTCCTTTACCGGGATCTGCACAAAAGTGCAGAGTATAGCATTAGTACAACCGACCCCATGTACTGAGTAAGTGTCGAGCCTAACCTCGGCGAAGCAGTGACGATGCTAGGACATGACAACCAAACAAACCTGTGCAGTTTAACCATATACGAGAACATTAATAATAACAAGAAATGAGCAGCTAAATTCAAAGGAAAGGGGAAAAATGCTGAGGGGGAGGAAATATCAAGTTACAATAATAACAAATAAAGCAACAAAGTACAGGTCAGAGTTGAAACTATAAGGATAATAACACAGAAACAATGCACGACATCACCCTTCGTGCTTTTACTCTCGTCCTCACCATAAATAAATAGAAACGACACGGCATCACCCTACGTGCTTTTACTCTCATCCTCACCATAAATAAATAGAAACGGCACGGCATCACCCTTCGTGCTTTTACTCTCATCCTCACCATAAATAAATAGAAACAACAGGGCATCACCCTTCGTGCTTTTACTCTCATCCTCACCATAAATAAATAGAAGCGGAACGGAATCACCCTTCGTGCTTTAACACTCTTCCTCACCCAAAAAAATCAATAATACGGCAAGGAAATCAACAGTACAAATAATAATAAAAGAACCATAACGTCCCGGCAAGGAGCCAACAGTAGAATCAATATTCATCCCAGCGAGGGAAACATCTATAACCAATCTCACTTAGTCACTTAACTTCACATAATACTTCTCAACTTGAATCAATACTCAACAATGATCAATACCAAGGTAATACCACCAACATGGATAATTATCAAGTTAAACTCAAGTAATGCTTAGTGAAAAATCACATAAATCACAATATTCGACTAACGGGCATGCTTGACACCAACGTATAGATACTTGTCACCACACCTATACGTTGAACATAACACAAACACGTAGAAATTAAGATACAATACCTAATCCCTCAATCTAAGGTTAGTCCAAACACTTACCTTGAATTCCACGGCCAAACTCAAGCCTCAATTACCGCTTTCCATTTAGAATTCGCCTCCAATTCAATTGTATCTAGACATAATTAACTTAAAAATATCAATAAATGCTAAATAATTCAACCCCAATGCTTAATTATAGGTTTTCTATCATTCTTCCCAAAAAGTCAAAAATCGACCCCAGGCCTGCTTGGTCAAAACACGAGGTTCGGACGAAAACCCGATCACCCATTCAACCCACGAGCCCGAATATGTAATTAGTTTCGGAATCCGACCCCAAATCGAGGTCTAAATTCCCAAATTTGTAAAATCCCCAATTCTCCTAAAATCCCTAATTTCTACCCTTCAAGAACAAGATTTAGGCCTAGAAATCTAATGGGTGTTGATGGAAAATGAAGAAAATAAGTTTAAGAACACAAACCTATGATTTTGTGGTGAAATCCCTCTTCAAAAATCACCCCTAAGCTTCCTTGGGTTTGAAAATATGAAGTTATGGCTAAAATCCCGTTTTTCTACTGTTTTAAGTGATGGGTGACAGTGTTCAGTGCGTTCGCATGAACACTGTCGCGTTCGCGAAGAACAACCTTCTGAGGACTTATTCGTTCGCGGGAAGGGTCATGCGTTCGCGTAGGCTTAGCCCAGCCATGCCTTCGCGTTCGCGTGAGGGGGGTCGCGTTCGCATAGACCTTTCCCAAATTCCCTGACCAACCCTCCAAAAGCTATGCGTTCGCGTCTAGACCTACACGTTCGCATAGAGTAACCCTTGTCAAACTACGCGTTCGCGAGCAGGTCTATACGTTCGCATAGAGTAAACCCAGCCCCAGCCCCACTTACCCTTCGTGTTCGCGTGGGTTACCACGCGTTCGCATAGTGGAATTTACCAGACACCAGAAACAACACCCTCACCAGATTTTCTAAGTCCACAAACACTGCGACGCCTATCCGAAACTCACCCGAGCCCTCGGGGCTCCAACCCAAACATGCACACAACCCCAAAAATATCCTACGAACTTACTCGTGCGATCAAATCACCAAAATAATATCTTAAATAACGAATTTAGCATCAAAATCAAAGGAAATCTCATGAATTTTCATAGTTTCAAGTTTCTACAACTACGGGTCCGAATCACGTCATATGACCCCCGTTTCTTACCAAATTTTACAGGCATCACTCAAATACTATATCAAACCTGTACCAGACTCCGGAACCAAAATACGGGCCCGATACCATCAATTTCAAATATAGCCAAATTTTCAAAAACTCTTATAATTTCAGTTAAACAATTTCTTTCAAAAATTCATTTCTCGGGCTTGGGACCTCGGAATTCGATTCCGGGCATACGCCCAAGTCCCATATTTTCCTACGGACCCTCCGAAACCGTCAAATCACGGGTGCAGGTCCGTTTACCCAAAATATTGACCGAAGTCAACTTAAATTCAATTTTAAAAATAAAATTAGCATTTTTCTTAGTTTTTCATATGAAAGCTTCCCGGGTATACGCTCGGCTGCGCACGCAAAACGAGGTGAGATAAAAGGAGGTTTTCAAGGCCTCGGAACACAATTTTGACTTTTAAAACAAGAAACAAGGGATGACCTTTTGGGTCATCAAAGTTAGTTAATTAGTTGGAAACATAAATCTCAATTTTTATAATCTAATAAATTGTTCAAACTTGCCTTCTTAGTGATATTAAATAATTGTAGTTAAGTCTTAGTTCTATGTGGGATTCCACTCTAAGCTTTTAAACCAGATTATATTTGTAGCGATCGCTTATCTTTTTTAAGACTAGAGTTGGGCATGATCACGAACTGATAAGGAAAATGCGTCGTCTAAATTGAAACTGAGGGAGCAATAGAATAAGCAAGTATAGGTTGTTATTGAATTTTTCGACTTACCTGAACATTCCTTTTTTCGGCGAGGATAAAGATTCTTAGCTCCAACTTTTCACCTATTGATTTGGATGATAACAAATTCATTTGTGATAGCTCAATATTGACTAGATACAATTTTAATCAAAGAATTTTTATTTGTAGTTAATCAGAGAATATTTATTTGTAGTCTTTTTTTTGACATGTTTGTTCAATGAAGAAAGATTTGCTAAGATTCAGCGAAGATCTAGCACATATGAAAAAAAGAATATCGTGCGATTTATGAAGATTTAATATGCCTATTATTAGAGATATTATGTTATTAAGGAAGATATAGAAAAAGGACACGCCCAAATCAAGGAACTAAAATTGCGAGAGAAAAAGTAGTAAATGTGAAAGAAAAGTTTTCAATTGAAGGAAAGACATGCTCAAGTTTGAAATTGAATTTGACTATATTTGGGGGGGAAATGTTGCTGGATTTATTACTACTAACACTAAACCGTAGTTAAATAATGCATATGTATAACCTTAATTTATTATTTTATCATAGTAAATACACTAACTTTTTACTGTTAGTGAAGAAATATTTTGACCAACAAGGGTTGTGTGGAGTGGTAAGTACTCCTTCATCCTTAATCAGAGGTCTCGAGTTCGAACCCCTGGGTATGGAGTCGCCTTTATTAGGGAGCGTTTTACTCTCAATGTGATACTTCTCGGCGCGAATCCGAATTAGTCGGGCCCCAATGTAGGTACCGTATACCGAGTGAGAAATTAAAAAAAAGTAATAATGCACAGATTGTAATGTCAGAAGCAAATATATGAATTAATAATGTAAGGATTATATAGCATAGGGATTATTTGTTAAGGAATGTTTGGTTTGATATATTACAATTAGGGGTGTATATGGACCGGGTTGGTTCGATTTTTATCAAAATCAAACCAACTATATCGGTTTGGACTGGTTCGGTTTTGTCGGGTTTTTGATTTATTTTTTTTGGTTATATGAATATTATTTCAATCTTACTTTATTAAAGTTATAAATAAAGTTTTGGTAAGTGAATATGTGTTTAGTAAATATTGAAAAAATTGAACTAACAAATGATCTATCAAAATGTTCTAATGGGAGAATTGTTTTTAGTAATACATGATAGTTATTTTCTTAGTCGTCTAACAATAATTTTCGTTAATGTACGCTTTCAAGGTTAACACATGAGAGGATCCCAAATATTTCAATATTTTTTAAAGAAAATTCAATATAAAGTCTAAAAAAAATATATAAAATATATATTTATATGTCGGTTTGGTTTGGGTTTTATTTACTCAATACCAAGCCAAGTCAAACCAAACCTAGTCGGTTTTTTAATCGGTAGTTTGGTGCGGTTGTTCGGTTTGAACAGCCCTAGTTACAAATTAGTATACAATGTACAATTTAAACATTTTGTTTGCTTTTTAAATAAAAGAATATTTTTATTATTATGAGGTTTTTGTTTTTAGCATTTTTAATCTATGTACACTAATATTTCCATTCTTACCCCACATTTTTCATCCATTAAATAATATACAAGACTACCACATAATTTATGCAGATGTTTTTGAGATAAACAAAAAAGAATAACTGATCAGTGGTATTAATTAGTTTTGATTTTTATGTGTTGACTCCTCAAATCCCAACCAAATATTTTACAACCTATACTGATTTTTATGTGGATAACCACCGCATGGTCTAGCTCACGTTAATGTAAATATATATATATATATGAATTATTTGATGGAACTAAGAAAGAAGAATGATCTTTGTTTTCCTAAACACTGGAAGAAAATATAAGTAGATGGAATAATAGAAAACTCATAAAAGTGTAATTGGAATAATAGAAAAATCATTAATCTGTAATTGGAATAATAAAAACTCATCAAAGTGTAATTGGAATAAAAGATAACTCACCCCTTTTCTAGTTCTATATATTTACATGGTGTAAATCTAATAAGTATACTAATCTCATCACTTGATAGTCCAAAAACCTCGGTATCAATTTTTCTTGATAAAAACTTTTCCTAAAATAATTAAAAACAGAAAAAGGAAGAAAATCTAAATAAATCAACTAATTAAAGGAATGTATTAATGAACCTTAGCTGCAAAGAACAAAATTTCAATAAGAAATAAAACTTGTATTGCTCCAATGGAGAAGCTAGCCATTAATTCAATAATAATAATAACAAAAATCCTAAACAAGGCAATGGGAAGCATATTGATCTGAGTAAAAAACCCTAATTTGCAAATTCAGAGAATGTGCTTTTATTTCTACCTGTAACAATCATCTACATGAGGCAACTCATTAAGATCAAAATCAAGAACTTTACCAATATTAATCTCGGACCCATCATCTTGTGCTGCAGATTTTATCTTAGTTTCTTGATCGATCGTATTCTCGATTGTCATCTTGAACTTGTTATGACTTGACCTATGACCGCCCAACGCTTGGTGACTAGTAAAAGTCTTGCCACATATGTTACACATTTTTTTCCCCGGTGTTACATTTTTAATATGCTGCTTTTGTTGTTGTTGTTGTTGCTTCTGATCAGGCCTCGATCTCTTGTTGTTAGCCATGACAATACAGTCTTTTGATTCAATGCCCGAACAATAATCACCCTCTATATCATCAGCCCTTCTCTTGCCTTTAGCTTTATCCTTCAATGGAAGATCAGGAGTGACTGAATTGCTACACATGACTTCTAACTCCTCGGTATTTTTGCTGCGATTTTTCGGAGAATTAATGTTGTTGACACCATTGACTAATCTTATGAGCTGATGAACAGCATCTTGAAGTTCTTTATCATCTGAATTTGGGATTGATGACGATAATTTGGCGGATCGCCCTCGTTTATCTTTCACAGCCCAGCTCTTCAAACAATCTTTTAAATCAACCTTTGGAAAAACAGGTGCAACATTCATATTGCTAGCTGATTCAATCTCATGTAATTCTTTGTACTCTTGAGTATTAAGAAAATAATCGTCGTTATCATCATCGTCATCATAATCAAGGGGATTGTTAGCTGGAAAAACTAAGACCCCTTTATTTTTGAAGTTGTCTTTGTTGTTATTAGGAGGTTTCATACCTCTCCAATCTCTATCAGGATGACATCTCATATGACCAAACAAAGATTTTTTTGATGGAAAATTCTTCCCACAAAGATCACATTTTATTTTCTTATTAACCCCATCTTCTTCTTGTAGCAAGATTCTTGATTGACCATAATTGTTGACTTTGAGTTGTTTATTTTTCCAAGATTCTTCTCTATTATTTGCTTGAACATGTGCACTGCTCATATGACCTCCTAAAGCTTTTCCTGAGCTAAACTGTTTTCCACACTCACTACATATATGATCCTTTTTTTTCAAGCCATTGATTTCTTCTTCTTGACCACCATTGATGATTTCTTTTTCTTCCTCCTTTGGCATCTTTATTTTCACTTTTAAACTACTCTTATTTTCACAAGATCTATTAATTTCTTGAAGAGATCTCTTTAACTCGTGATTCTCTTCTTGATTATCAGCTAATTCCATATAAGATAAAAATCCAAGAAAACAAGAGCTAAACCTTATAAGAAAGAGAGGAGAAGATTGGTTGAATCTGAAAACCCTAGAATAAGAAAAAAAGGAAGAGAGAAGGTCAGTAGAGGCAGTATAAGAGACAGAAAAATATTATAGTAAGTGAGTAGGAAACAAAAACTATTGATAGGTAGGAATAGAGAGAAACGAAATATTAGAGAGGGTAAAGGTGAAAAGACATTTAGTTAAGGAATATTAGAGAGGCTATACTGAAAAGGTAAAAAGACATTAAGTAAGGAAAGAAGCTGCTTTGTAGTAAGACTCAACATCTATGTCAATCTATAAAGAATATACAATAACCGTTTTCCCTATAAATGTGGCTACATTATATTGTAGATGACTCCTTGATGATCTCACTTCGGAAATTTGAATTAAAAACAAAATTAATTGACTACACAAAAATCTCATATCTTATTTTTAATTTACACATCTCTTGTAATAGATTAGCGACAAAGTTCGTAATTAATTCTAATTTTATTTTTTGTAATGTGTGTTATTATTTAGTAATCTCATGTGAAAAATGTCATATTAGTAAAATAACATTTATAATACACTACAAAATCAGATTTCCCGATGATTTTACTTTGAGGATATAGTTCCAAGTAGCTAGCTCAATGTTTTACAAAGGTTATTTTGTATATAGCTACAATTTAAGTTATATATATCGATGGTTTAATGAATTTTTCACGCCTAATGAACGTTATCCTATTTTTATCTTGATATCCTAGCTACCATCGAAATGTAATTGTATATATAGCTAATTCAAGGGGCAAGAAAAATTGTAATCAAGCTTATCTGTTAATAACATTAAACAATGAAAGTCTTCCAAGTAACAAAATAAAAAATGAATTTTCTTCTAATCAATACTTTATTAATGCTAATAAACGTGCAACAAGTGAAGATCCTAAATACTCATTGCATTAACACTAATATACATGTTTAATATAGGGGTAAATTTTGGAACAAGTGCGCAACTAAGTATAGGTAAAAAAAACCTAAGGTGAAATGAAAAGGGAAGAAAGAGGATAAAACTAAGGAGGGGATGTTGATGATAATCCAAACAACAAAATAGATATTTTATTTCTAGAATCACTTAAGAATAATCAGATCTTGAGATAGAAGGGAAAGAATATCCTTAGTCTAAATAAACTAGGAGTGATATATGAATTTTTAACACAAAACTTAGAGGGAAAAATGATGCTAACAAAATAATTTAGTTACACCATTTTTCCATTTTCTTTTGGTTGCTATTCACTAATATTGACTGATTTATGTATCTTTAACGTGTTAAATAGTACTTGATTTATCATATATTACCATATTTATGCATGTATTGCAGTGTTTTGTGGTTGTACAACATTGAAGCAAAAAATAAGAAAATTTAGGTGACTTCCTCCAAATAAGAGGTTCTGCACGCTAAATTTTTAACCAAATCGAGCATTTACACACAATATTTATCATTTAATTATAGTTTAATGTTAATCATATTTAATATTTATAAACGCATGTGTTATATATTTATTGAATTGTTGTTAACATATCGTTTTGCACAGTCAAATCCTTTGGACTTGGTACAGATGGAAAGGAAAAGAGTTTGAGGACGGAACTTATTCTTTAGTAGTCTAGCAACTTCAACTTTTTATCACTATTTTATTTTATTTTATTTTTAAATTCTCATGAGCATTTGAAAATAATAACTATAAAGGAAAATGAATATGAAATTTATTTTAAAACTTTTATTGTGAGCTAAATTTATGTAACTGAGGTATTGACTAATTTTTTAACAACATAAAATGAAAACAAAAAAATAAGATAGGCAGAAATACCAACTAAAAAAAAGATAAATAACAACTTGAGGACAGTGATTTTTGTTGAAGATAAAATGTCAAACTTTACGCAAAAGAAATTTTATTATCGAGTTGAAATAAACAAAGTAAAAACATTTTTAAAGAAGTTTAAGAAAATATTTTTTTCTTAAAAAAGATTTTAGGAATTGATATTGTTTTGACATGAGCAACAATATCCTTATGGTACAAACGAGTTTACCAGAAAAAAGAGCAATTCTTTTCCGCGCGAACACATTAAATATGATGTCATTATTTAATGTCTATATCACAAAACAATCTTTTTTTAAGTAGCTTAAAAAGGAAAGAAAATATCTTCCCGAATTCAAACAATCTGCTAGATGCAAAAGTATTTTTTAATTATTTTTCCTTTTTTGTAATTTAATTAATTTAACATAAAAATTAGTGCTCATTTTCATATTTTCATTTCTCAGAAAAATACTTCTTGAAATCTTTTAGTCCTTTTTGTCTTGTAAAATATATCAATGAATTTTAAATTATACTTTTAAGGTGCTCTGGACACAAAAAGATATTACAGCCCTGAAAAAGGAGAATGATCCTTTTTAACCCAAGCCATTCGGGTTGCCCCTGCGAGGACTCGACAGTCGAGCAAATTCATGTAAAAATAGTACGGACTAGTCAGTTTCGGATTTGTAATTTAAAAATAGCCAGCGTTTGTAATGTCATTGAAAAATAGCTATTATTTTGCTGCAACACGGATCGGTTCAGCATAATATACTAGAGATTGGTGCACCTGTATATGAATTTCCAGCATATTATGCTGGAACTCCAACACGCGGAAAGTTCCAGCATAATATACTGAAGATTGGATCATCTGTGTGAACTTACTGGAACTACAGTATATTATACTGAAATTCCAGTATATTAAGCTAGAATTCCAGTATATTATGCTGGAGTATTTTTCCGATTTTAAACAGTGTTTTCGTTCAGATTATATTCACATGAAAAGTGGCTAAGTTTCGATTACTTTTAAAATTGTCGCTATATTTGAATGACCACTTATAAATCTGGCTATTTTTTAATTTCTCCCCGAATTCATGTAAGGATTTTTACATTTGAGTTATACCCTCAACAAAAACTCTTCGAATTTTGGAATTTCAGTCAAATGTAGGACATTCAAGCCTTCACCAACTACAATACTACTTTAGACAAATAGTATACTTATTTGCACTAGTATTTACACCAAATAAAGCTATTTAATCTTATCAGCTAAAAGTTTTAAAGTGATAATGCACATCACTTAACTATAGTTACCACTTTACCCAAATTTTCAAAATCTATGTAATGCCTCGTAACATTCTTTAACTAATTGGCTTGAGGGCTTAATGACGTGATTGGATTGTGTTAACGGACTTAAAGGTGTGTTTGGTACGAACGAAAATGTTTTTCTAAAAATATTTTTATGGAAATTGAGTGGTTTTATCACTTATTTTTCTTGTTTGGTTGTGAGTAAAAACTTTTTTATTTTCGAAAAATATTTTTTAGTGTTTGGTTAAGTAGAATTTTCTTTGTATGTTACTCTCCTTACTCCCTTCGCCTAAGTCCCTATGTTTCTTGTGCTCCCTCCCTCCCCCCCCCCCCCCCCCCCCCCCCCCAAATAACATTTTCATAATTCTATTTTCTTCTAAAAATTTGCACAAACCCAAAGGAACTAATGTGTTGCTTTACTTTTTTACGCAAAATTAAAACAACGTTGAAATTTGTGATCCATAACTAAAAAAATACTCTTTTTTTGTTGAAAAAGGAAAGTACTATTTTCTACAATATGAAAATAAAATGCTCATTTTATTGAAATGAAAGAAAATACTTTTTCTACATCATGAAAAGAAAATACTCATTTTGTTGAAATGAAAGAATATATTTTTTCTATGTCATGAAAAGAAAATACTCTTTTTATTGCAATAAAAGAAAATACTTTTTACTACATCATTTTATTGCAATAAAAGAAAATACTTTTTACCACATCATTTTGTTGAAATGAAAGAAAATATTTTTTCACACCATGAAAAGAAAATACTTTTTTATATTGTGAAAAGAAAATACTTATTTGTTAAAATGAAAAAAAAATTACTTTATCTATAACATGAAAAAGAAAGTATTATTAATAATATCTTTATTTAGGGTGGGGGTGGGCCGAGGGTTGGTTGGGGTTGGGGTGGGGGTGTGGGGGTGGTTGGTAGGTGTTGGTGGGAATGGGGAATGGGAGAAGGTTGGAAAAGAGTTTTGAAAAATATATTTTCCTCTAATTGGAAGAAAATGAATTCATGAAAAAAGAATTTCAAAATATTTAAGCCAACCCAATATAAAAAAATTGAAAAATATTTTCCGAAACACGTTTTTAATATAAGTGATATGGTGCAGGCAGGGTTAGAATAAGGATTGTGCGTCGCATAACCATCACATGGACAAAACAGAACATAGTTTTAGTTGAAGTGGAACAGGTGCGCGCCTCACAAAATCTGAAAAAATATTCAAATTGGCCTGGCATTATGGCTGTGTGTCGGACATCTGCGATAAATTCTCCCCGATATAAAAGGTACTTTAGCTATTTGAGACGGAAAACGATATAAGGTTTCAGTAATCTAGCCAAGGTAAGATTTCTACTATGGATTCAAGTTTAAAATGTTGGATCAACATCATCTAGCACCTTATAATTCCTAAACCTAGATGTCTACCCAAGAATCAAAGTGTCCTTTAAGATCCAAAATCTAGGGTTTATGTGAATGACGCTTAGGGAAGCTCTTCTACTCCCTACTACTATAGTTACAAACTTTACGGCATATAACAATGTTTAGAAAAGGTTGATGGAGCTTATGGGTGAAAAGGATATGTAGCAATTAATGATCAACTAGGATCTCAACTAAGGAGTTGGTTTAAGTAGTTGGGTTAACAATTTTAATCACTTATTATAGATCTCGGAGGCTTAAGGGGCATTTGCATCTATACTCAGTTTTTGGGTCACTATTGAACTTATACCCGCTTTGCACAAAAAAATTATAGTCTGCCCACTTTCGGATAACTTCAGACATTACGGGCCTGAAGCAGCAAACAATTATGTCTAAACTTTAAGCTTCAGAGTTTTTTGCCTGAAGTGTGACCTTATCAAAGCAAAACTTCATATATTTTCGCCTGAAGTTTGACCTGACTTGCAAAGGCAATCGGGAAAACTTCAGTTCACAGTGCAAACTTCAGACAAATTAGTCAGAAGTTCTTTAGTTTGTAGTGCAAACTTCAGACCCGCTGAAGAACTTCCGACTTGGAATTAGCTGAATGTAACGACCCGACCAGTCGTTTTGAGAGTTAGAGACTCGGTCCGCTATTAACTGCTTTTTCCATATCTATTTCTGCTATTGTGACTTACCGGGATGAATTGTTTTGAGTTACGGAGTGTTTTGGGACACTTAATCCCTAAATAAGAACTTAAGTCTTAGAATTTGGACCGTAGTCATAACTATGTGAAGACGGTTTCGTAATGGAATTTTGTTGATTATGTTGGATCCGTTGGGTGATTTTGGGCTTAGGAGCGCGTCCAGATTGTGTTTTGGAGGTCCGTAGCTCATTTTAGCTTGAAATGGCGAAAGTCGAATTTTTGGAGTTTTGGACCAGTAGTGGAATTTTTGATATCGGGGTCGGAATCTGATTCCGGAAGTTGGAGTAGGTCCGTAGTGTTAATCATGACTTGTGTGCAAAATTTGGGGTCATTCGGACGTGGTTCGGTTGGTTTCGGCATCGATTGTAGAATTTTGAAGCTTCAAGTTTTTAAAGTTTGAATTGGAGGATGATTCGTAATTTTGGCGTTGTTTGATGTGATTTGAGGGCTCGACTAAATTTGTATGGTGTTTTAGGATTGGTTGATATGTTTGGTTGAGGTCTCGGGGGTCTCGGGTGTGTTTCGGATGCTCAACGGGTCATTTTTTGACTTAGAAGGATAGCAGGTTTTTTGTTGGTTTTTGTTACAGAGATTTGTTCTTCGCGTTCGCGAAGATAAGCCAACGTTCGCGAAGAAGAGTTGGGGACAGGAGAAGAAATTGCTCTTCGCGTTCGCGAATAAGGGGACATCGCGCTTGCATAGAGAAAACGGAACACCTGGGACCTCAGGAATTTACTCTTCGCGTTCGCGAATAAGGGATCGCGTTCGCGGTGGTCCTGGAAGATGAAGCTACGCTTTCGCGAAAGAGGAAAAATTGAGCAGTGGACTTTTGTTCTACGCGAACGCGAGGTGGTGGTCGCATTCGCGAAGAAGGGCGCATGTGGGCAAATTTAAAGTTCCAAAATCGAGAGTTTGAGTTCATAACTCAAAATTTTGATTGAGAGCTCGGTAGGAGGCGAAATTTGGAGAGATTTCGGAGGAAGTTATCGGGTAATGATTCCTAACTCCTTTTTGATTAAATTCCACTAATCCAAGCTTGATTTCATCATTTAATTTTGGATTTTTGGGTGAAAATTGGGGAAAATTTGAAGAAAGTTCTTAGGCCGAATTTTGAGATTTTGATCGATATTTTGGTATAATATTTGAGTGAATTTGGTATGGTTAGACTCGTGAGTGAATGAGTGTTCGTAATTTGTGACTTTTACCCGATTTCAAGACGTGGGCCTGGGGAGGCTTTTTGGGTGTTTTTCCTATTTTCTTGTCTTAGCTTCGAATTCATTAGCTAAAATAGTTACTTGTAGTTATATTTATGTTATGTAATTGATTTTATTAGATTTGGACCATTTGGAGTTGGATACTCGTGGCAAGAGCATGGTTTCAGATTTATTTGAGCTTGGTTCGAGGTAAGTGGCTTGCCTAACCTAGTGTGAGGGAACTTCCCCTTAGGATTTTGGTACTGCTTGATATATGAGCGCCGTGTACGTGAGGTGACGAGTACGTACACGGGCTATTTGTTGTAAAACTCCATTCTTCACTAAATCATAACCTATTTTTGCCTTGTCTAAACTACACTAGTATATGTAACTACCTGGTTTAGATTAGAAAAGCATGCCTACGTGTTTTGACTGTCTATTTGAATTCTGTGCAGCATGTTTAGTGAAACTCCTATTTTCCTTGATTTGAACTTAGCCTAAATTGTAGTTTTCATTGCCGTAACTGTTGTGCTTATTGGTTGAGCTGCATATTTACTTTGGGACTATAGACGTATTCCGGGAGATCCCCATGTACTGCATATTTACTTTGGGACTACGGACGTATTCTGGGAGTCTCCTTGTACTACATATTTACTTTGGGACTACGGACGTATTCCGGGAGATCCCCATGCACTGCATATTTACTTTGGGACTACGGGACGGTATCCCCGGAGATCCCCCTGTTGCTATTTTTGTGTTCTGAGATGTAGACTATATTTCTATTCCTATTGATATTCTGTAATTATTTTACTGCGATAGTTCTTCTGTCCTATTTCGTTATATTGTTACCAGTAGGGCCCTGACCTGACCTCATCATTACTCGGCCGAGATTAGGCTTGGCACTTACTGGGTACCATTGTGGTGTACTCACTCCCTTTCCTGCACATGTTTTTCCTGTGCAGATCCAGGTACGAGCTACCAGCCCCGAGTCTAGTGCGTGGTTTTTGCTTTAGGAGAATTCAAGGTATATCTGCTCGCGTCCGTAGACC
>ML258232.1:41131-72517 GCA_005239495.1 Nicotiana undulata | reverse complement strand
ACATACAAGGCCACGAGACTCCCCCTGAGCAACAAACCCAGGTGGTTGCTCCATATAAACTTCTTCCTCAAGGTCACCGTGCAAAAAAGTATTCTTAATGTCCAGCTGATAGAGAGGTCAATGGCGAACAACAACCCTTGACTGCATATACCCAGCGACAACCAACAGTAGATTTTCCTGACGGAAGAGGAACAAGCTCCCACGTACCACTCGTATGTAAAGCAGACATCTCGTCGGTCATAGCCTGTCTCCATCCTGGATGAGACAATGCGTCACCTGTAGACTTAGGGATAGAAACCGAGGACAAAGAAGAGATAAAAGCATAATAGGGTGATGACAGACGATGATAACTTAAACCGACATAATGGGGATTAGGATTAAGAGTGGTCCGTATACCTTTGCAAAGTGCAATCGGTGGACTAGGAAGAGACAGGTCCGCAGTAGGAGCATGATCAGGTGCAGGGCGAAAATCAGCAAGGCCGGATGCTTGGTGCCGACGACGATGATAAGTCAAGAGTGGTGTTCCTGTGGCTGGGGATGTAGGAGGAGCCACACTAGACTCCCCAATAGTTGGAATGGGTAAGACCGCTGTGGCGGAAGGTGAAGGAGGAGTTATAGTAACCTCCTCAAAGATCGGAATTGGTAAGACCTCAGATATATCAAGGTGATCAGAAGAAGTAAAGAACGGTTTGGACTCAAAAAATGTGACGTCGGCTGACATAAGGTACTTACGAAGATCAGGTGAGTAACAACGATATCTTTTTTGAACACGAGAATAACCAAGGAAGACACACTTGAGAGCACGAGGAGCTAATTTATCTTTCCCTGGGGCTAAGTTATGTACGAAACAAGTGCTCCCAAAAACACGAGGGGGAAGAGAGTATAAGGGTGACTCAGGAAACAACACCGAATGCGGGATCTGATTCTGGATGGGAGATGAAGGCATCCGATTAACCAAATAACAAGCTGTGAGAACTGCATCGCCCCAAAAACGCAGCGGAACATGAGATTCAATGAGAAGTGTGCGAGCAGTCTCAATGATGTACCTATTCTTTCTCTCTGCAACACCATTTTGCTGAGGGTATAAGAACAAGAGGTCTGATGAATAATTCCTTGAGAAGTCATAAACTGCTGAAATTGAGAGGATAAATATTCTAAGGCATTATCACTGCGAAAAGTGCGAATAGAAACACCAAATTGATTTTTAATCTCAGCACAAAAATTCTGGAAAATAGAAAACAACACAGAACGATCTTTCATTAAGAAAATCCAAGTACATCTTGAATGATCATCAATGAAACTAATAAAATAACGAAAGCCCAAGGTTGAACTGACTTTACTCAGACCCCATATATCAGAATGAACTAAAGAAAAAACAGACTCTGCATGACTCTCAATACTACGAGGAAAGGAGGCTCGGGTATGCTTCCCGAGCTGACATGACTCACACTCTAATGTAGATAAACTAGACAAACTAGGCACCATCTTCTGAAGCTTGGATAAGTTTGGATGTCCTAAACGTCTGTGAATGAGGTCTGGAGGATCTGTAACTAGACAAGCCTTGGAGGAATTGAGGGAATTAAGGTAGTAAAGGCCTTCTGATTCAAGTCCTGTTCCAATCGTCTGTCCCGTACTGCGGTCCTGCATAATAAAAGAATCATCAATAAAATATATACCACAATGGAGGGCACGAGTCAAACGACTAACATATGCAAGATTAAAAGGACAGCCAGGGACATAAAGAACGAAATCTAGAGTGACAAGGGGTAGAGGATTCGCCTGTCCAACTCCTTGTGCTTTAGTTTGAGACCCATTAGCTAAAGTAACAGTGGGAAGAGACTGTGAATACTCAAGATTTGACAAAAGTGATTTATTACCAGAGATATGATCAGAAGCGGCTGAGTCCACAACCCATTGTCCAAGAGTACTAGACTGGGAAACACAAGCAAAAGAATTACCAGCAACAGAAGTAACAGTCTGAGCTACAGAAGCCACTTGTGGAGATGTCTGCTTACTTGCTCGGTACTGAAGAAACTCATTATACTCCCCTTCAGATAAAGAAAGTCTCTGGTTACCTGTAGTCTCGGTCTGAGCAACATAAGCATTTTTGGGTGAACGACCATGTAAAGAATAGCACACGTCACGAGTGTGTCCAAGTTTATGACAATAAGAGCACTTGGGTCGAGGCCTTCCAAAACGACCTCCTCCTCGTCTATTCTCCATAGGTTGAGATGCCCGATTGTCCACTGACTGGGATACGAGAACAAATGAGTCAAGTGTCTGTGATGAGCTTACTGGGTGACTTGGTGCTGCAGCAAGGCGAAGTAATAGAGAGAATAATTCATCAAATGTGGGGACAGTCGGACTAGCCAAAATCTGATCGCGTACTGAGTCAAGATCATTAGGAAGTCCAGCAAGGGTAAGAACGAGAAACATCTTTTGTCGTTGCTCTTGTTGCTTCTCAACACTAGCAGAAACAGGCATCAACTTCTCAAATTCCTCCATGACTGCCTGTACTTGTCCCAAGTAAGTAGACATATCTAATTCATGTTTCTTTAAATTTGTCATTCGCGATATCACATCATAGAAACAAGATATGTCATTAGTGTATAAAGTACGAGCTTTTTCCCAAACCAAATAACATGTCTGGAATGGACGAAGCAAAGGCATCAACTTGGAATCAATAGATCTCCACAGAATACTGCATAATTGAGCATCGATCTTCTCCCGGTGTGCTTTGGCCTTCTCATCTCCTTCGCTAGACTTCTTGATTAGATGATCTTGAACACCTTGACCTTTACACCACAGCTCGACAGATGAAGCCCAAGCTAAGTAGTTTGAACCTCCCATTAAAGGTTCTGAGGTAATCATAATACCGGAACTGCCAGAGCCCGGATTTTTAGACCCGAAAACATCAACTCCAAAAGACATCGTTGAATTGAAGAGAGGTCTATAAAATTACACCAAAAAAATAGAAAGAACCAATAGGAAATTCCCTGAAACAGACGAAGGGAACACTGTAGTTGCCGGAAAAGGACCGTAGTTGCCGGAATTTTTTCAAAGTACTCGGAATCGAAAAATAAAGGCACGGGTAGGGTCGGAATTACTGCGGGGACAGGCTGCCCTGAAGAAGCTTGGCCAAAAAATGGTCGGAAGATGCCTCAAACGCCGGAAAGCACTGTAACTCGCCGGAAAATTTCAAAGTCGTCGGAAATAGTACCAAAGGACTCGGATTTGACGTGCGAGTAGGTTGTCCTCAAGAAGCGTGGCCAAAAAATGGCCGGAGAGGGTAGCACGCGCCGGCGCGTAGGTGTCACGCGCTCGCCGGAAAAAATCCGCTGGTGGCGCGTGGGAGCGCGTGAGGGAGCTTCCGGCGGAGATTTTTTCTAGGGTTGGTCGCCGGAGGCCGATCTACTTAGAGGTGATGTTGGTTTTTGCACAACACTGATAAAAAGTGGCTTTTTACTGCGGCGGACCTGTGTTTGACGGGAAAAAAAATTCCGGTTGATTGATTTCTCTTCCCGGAGTCGCTGGAATTGATGCACAGCGATATATCTCTCACGATTGCTCTGATACCATGTGAGAACACACGGGAGAAAATAATATCTTATATTTACAATGATACAATGAGCCCTATATATATAGATAATACATGTCCTACTCCTAATACACATAGCATTAGGGTTGGTTATTTACTCCTATTTGACTACAAAACTAAAAGTGTTTAACAGACAAAAATCAAGGGGATGGATCCACTTGCATCAAACAAATTGGAGGGTCTAGGTGGACTGACTGGGTGGAGGTGGAGGCACAAGGAAATAGTGGGGGATTTATCATTTTTTTGGGATAAGAGGAGGTGGAAGTGCTTGGAACAATTTATGGGGATGCATCATCTACTGTTTTATTGGAAGAAGAAAACTTAGCAATTCAATATGCATTAATTGGGGCATATGGCCCTTGTGATAGGAAAGCTAGGAGAGGCTTGTGGAATTAACTTGCAGCAATCAGTGGTCTGTCTCAACAATGGACAGTGGGAGGAGATTTTAATATAATCAGGACTGAAGAGGAGAAGAGAGGAAGAGCTAGAAACACAAGGGCAATGAGAGAGTTCTCTAAGTTAATTTAAGAACTCTCTTTAATTGACCTGCCACTTCATGGGTTTTTTTTACATGGTTCAGAGGCAAAAACAGTCAGAGTGCATTCAGGTTAGGCAGATTTTTAATACCAGAAATTAGGGAAGAAGATTTAAGATTTTTGAAGCAGATAGTCCTCCGAACCACTTCACATCATAGTCCAATCCTCTTAGAATGTGGAGATTGGAGAAAACGAAAAGATTACTTCATGTTTGAAAATATGTGGCTGGAATATGAAGCCTTTACAGATCTTGTTGATAAATGGTGGGAATCTTATGACATACAGGGTGAACCAGATATTACTCTTGCAAAGAAGATTATTTTTTTGGAAAAGTGACCTAGAAAAAATGGAACAGGGAGGTATTTGCGCAATTTGAGGTGTTAGATAGTTATGTGTAAATAGTCCTAGTCCCATATGTAGAAGGAGTACAATATGTCCTACTCCCATATGTAGTAGGAATAGAATATGTATTATATATAGGGCTCATGGTATCATTGTTAATAATTAGATCTTTCTCGTGTGCATTCTCACATGGTATCAAAGCTTCAGTGAGAAAATTATCATTGTGCGTCATTCCAACGACATCGGGGAAGAAAGATCTCGTCGTCGTGCAATTTTTCGGCAACTTCGTCTTGTTCCCAAGGTTCAGCATTCCTACAGTGGTACTATGCATATACTAGTACCACCATCGGATCCGAAACCGTTGTTCTGGCGTGAATAGTAATTTCTAGAAAGTTTCTGTGTTTGTGGTGGTGTTTTAGAATCTATTTTATAGTATGAAATTCGGCTTAGTCTCACTATTTTCAAAATTTTCCGGCGACCTTTTGGCCAGCTTCTGTTTATCAGCAACCACTTGATTTTGTTGCTCAGGGGGAGTTTATGGTCTTGTATGTCGAACGATTAGCTTACAAATATTTCTACCAAATCCCTCATTGGCCCCCGTATTAATTACATATGTAACAAGCTCGGTACATATGATTTGTATGCACCATCTTGAGGGGGAGTGTTAGATAGTTATGTGTAAATAGTCTTAGTCCCATATGTAGTAGGAGTAAAATATGTCCTAGTCTCATATGTAGTAGGAATAGAATATGACCAAGTCCCATACGTAGCAGGAGTAGAATATGTATTATATGTAGGGCTCATTGTATCATTGTTAATAATTAGATTTTCTCCCGTGCATTATCATGGGAGGATAGAAAAGGGCTTTGGCTAGATTGGAAGAATTAGACCATCGAATGGTGATAGCTTACGAAGAACAGAGAGAAGCAGAAAGAAATTTAATCCAAAGGGAGTTAGAGGAAGTGTTAAAAGCTGAGGAGATTTCGTGGAGGTAAAAGTCCAGATGCTTATGGTTAGAGCAAGGAGATAGAAATAATAAGTTTTTTCAGTAAGAGATTTAATTGTATTAACAAATTAGAAATAGATGAAGAACTGGTAGAAGATGAGAAATTGATAAAGGAACACATACAGGTGTATTACGAAAAATTGTTCAGAGAGACCGAAGAATGGAGACCAAGATGGGAGGAGGAGAATCTCAGAAAGCTCTCTGATGATGATAAAGAATTCTTGCAGAGACCATTTTCTTTGGAAGAAGTGGAAGTTGTGATTAAATCATTTAGAGGTGACAAAGCTCCAGGCTCTGATGGTTTCAACCTTCACTTTTTCCGAAATATTGGAGTACAGTTAAGGATGACGTGTGGAAAACAGTTGAAATTTTTCATCAAAAAGGAATCTTTGTCAATAGTTTAAATTCTAAGTTTATAGCATTGATACCTAAGAAAGGGAGCAGTGGAGGGGAAAGATTTTAGGCCCATCAGTTTGTTGGGATGTGTGGACAAGATTATTGCAAAATTACTGGCTGAAAGACTTAAATAGGTTATTGACAAGTTAGTTTCAGAGAGCTAGAATACGTTCATTAAAGGCAGACAAATAATAGATGCTGCTATGGTGGCTAATGAAAGTGCTGAATATCTTATGAAAATGAAGAAAAGGGGTATTGCTTGTAAAATTGATCTTGAAAAGGCATATGACCATGTTAGTTGGCCTTGTCTGCTAAACATTAAAAAACAGATGAATTTTGGAGACAAATGGATTGGATGGATCAACTTTTGTATCTCCACTGTCAGGTTTTCTATATTAATAAATGGAAGCCCCCAAGGTTATTTTAGATCTCAAAGGGGATTGACGCAAAGTGATCCATTATCCCCCTGTTTGTTTACTTTGGTAATGGAAGTTCTTAGTAGTGAAGGCGGAAAATTTGGGGTGGATTAAAGGCATGAGCTTTGGAGAACTGTTGAAAATAAGGTTACAATTTTTCACATTTTAATGACACTTTACTTTTTTGTGAGGCAGAGAAAGAACATATGTTGTACCTCAAATGTGTTCTTTTGATCTTTGAAGCAGTTACAAGATTAAAGATAATTAGGCTAAAAGCAGTTTCAGCATAAATGTTGATGATAATATTGATGAGATGGCTGAAATTCTGGGTTCTACGGTGGAAAAGTTTCCTACAGTTTAAGGCTCCATTTGGGGGCAAAGAAAATGATAAAAACATTTGGCAGGGGGTCCTGGATAGGTGTGCTAGTAAGCTAATCCCATGGAAGAAACAGTACCAACATAGTTAGCTCGTATGCCAACACATTTGATGTCTCTATTTTCAGTGCCTGCAGCAGTAGAAAAAAAGCTTAATTCCATGAGGAGCCAGTTCTTTTGGGATGGAAATGCTCCAAAAAGGAAAATGCATTTGGTCAAATGGTAGGTGGTGCTGAATGATAAAAAAGGAGGTTTCGGTAAAAGGAATTTGAAAATGCATAATAAAAGCCTACTCTTCAAGTGGCTATGCAGATACATGCCGGAAGATAATGAAGTTTGGAAGAGCTTGATCCATGTTATTTATGGTAAAAAGGAAGGGTAGAGACCTCCCTCTTTACACTAAAATGCAAGAGGTGGTATTTGGAAATACATAAGTAGACTATGGGGAGAGTTTTTAAAATATACAAATTTGGAAGTTGGGAATGGTCAGAAAATTAAATTCTGGACAGATCTATGGATAGGTGATGAAAGCCTGAAACTGAAGTTCCCCAATTTGTTCAACTATTCTGTCAATAAGGCTGGATCCATTGCTGATTTCTACTCAGATACAGGTTGGCAAATAGTTTTTAGAAGAAATTTGGATGACTGGAAAGTTGAGTATTTCTGTCACCTGCTCCAACAAATTGAATCTGTTTCAATTGATCAGAGCAAGGTGGATACACTGTCGTGGATTGTCAGCAAGGATAAAAGAATTTCAGCGAAAAGTTGTTACAGCACGAGGTAGAGAAGTCAAATCACAGAGATGCTAATTGGCCTTGGAAGATGATTTGGAAAACCAAAGCTCCAGTTAAGGTAGCATGCTTTGGATGGATACCTATTTGGGAGGCCTGTTTGACTCAAGGTAACTTGCAGAAAAGAGGTTTCAGGTTGTGCAATAGATGTTACTTCTGTAAAGAAGAATAGGAATCAGTAAATACCTTCTCCTCCATTGCAGAGCATCTAGGTAATGCTGGGATCTATTTTTCAGCATTTGTGGCATTTCTTGGGTGATGCCTCAAACAGTAAGGGGTCTTACAGAAGCTTGGCAATCTCAAAGAGTATCTAGAAGGCTGAAACAGATATGGAGAACCATTCCATTGTGCATTATGTGGACCTTATGGTTGGAAAGGAACAAGGCTTGCCTTGAAGGGAACAGGTATCACATTATTAGAATTAAGAATACATGTCTTCATAATCTGTAACTTTACACAATTGTAGTAATTTAGTAAATCAGAATCAGTGTATTGACTTTCTGGAGATGTTATCTGGGCTGTGTGTTGTACTATTTGGTAACATTTTGGTACTTATTACTTTTACCTTATCAAAAAATAAAATAAAAACATGTCTCTACAGCAATAAGATTCTTCAGAGAATCAACATTAAAATTGCTAGTACACAATACACACAGAATAAAGCTCTCCATTATGCAGTCAACAAGTCAGCGAAAGATCAAAATCCTAAGGCAAGCTTTCAGAAAGGGCATATTTTCGATTAAAAATTTAATTGTGTAAAACGCTGCTCTAACTGAGCTCTGACGGCTCAAACTTGGTCAAGATTCGTTTAATGAACAAGCTCGAGTTGAAGCTCCGCCCAATTATGTTTCTATGATGTCAAGCTTGAGCTCATTGTGAATTTAACTTATACGAGCTAGGCTTGATTTGGCTCGTCCCTAGATGAGTCAATTTTTTCTTAATTTTTATGAATTCAAACAACACTCACATTACAAGCCAAATATTGAAAATGCATACCAAGTAAAAGTGATGCATAAAAACTAAATCAGAAAACTTCTTTTCTCAAGTTATTAGCAAAATTTTGACGTACTGTAAACGAGTTATGCCAAGTTTTCTGCAGCTAAGCTCGTTATTGATAATCGATCTTGAAAGTTGGATGGAGCGCAATTCGTTCATTAAACAAATAAACCGCACACGAGCTTTACACGAACAGAGTAATTAAAAGAGAAAAGAAGTGCTAAAGTCTATTGGAGCTTTAAGTGCAAAGCGAAATTCAAGTGGGGACAATACTGAAGAAAAGTGCCAATGAAGAAAATATTTTTAAAAAAAAAAAGCAATGTAACAAAATGATATCATCAGAGGCGTACGCAAAAATCTATGTGAGTAGTGTCAAAAAGTTATAGAAGAACAGGAATAATAACTTTAATTATTATACTTCTAGACAAGAAATAGCCTTATTCTATTAGTTTTTTGTTGAATCTTAAGTTAGAAAAGGTCATGTGTTCAACTCTAATTCATCATAATTTTTAACCATCGATCCTCTCTTAAATATTTGCAAAAGAAATGTGCTAGTTGAGGTTTGAACCTTTGATCTCTTAGAGCAAAATCAAGCACATAACCAATGTACTAAGAGTCAATTCATATCAAGTGGTGTCATTTTATCAATTTAACAATTTCCTTGCGGCATTAATATATATATTTAGTAAAAAAAATTGACGAAGCCATGTCGCGTGACACCGCTTCATTAAACGTACATCCGCCCATGGCTATCATAAACACAAACAATAATTTACGTGGGGTCTTTACTGAAGAAAAGCACCAATGAAGAGAATATACGAAATAGAAATGCAGTGTAAGAAAATGTTATTTATAAACACAAACAATAATTATTTGGACAAAAGATTGGAATTAAGTTCAGAGTTCATCTAAAATATTTATTTAGAAAAATGTAGTTTTAGGTTTTTAGTGGTTAGTTCTGTCATACTAAATTTCTAATTTCTTAGTCTTAATCACTAAAAGTAGTCAGGTGTTTTCTTAAAAACTAATTCATCACTTTGTCAAATATATTCATTGGACGGTGGTGTGCTCTTAAAGACAGAGCCCATTGACGAAGATATGCACGCCTTAGCACCTTGACGCCTGCACTAAAGCGTCAAATAAGCGAGGCGAAGCGCACAACATGGGCTTCTGAGCTTCGGGGCTTAAAAGCACTTTAAATAAGCCTTTAACACTGCACACAAATCAAATCACACTTTATTCGTGAACAGTCAGTTCATTTAAAGCTCCAAATCCATATAAAATTGCCAACATTTGAACATCTTTCTCATAAGAACAAACCAAATCATAACTACAAAACAATAACTAGCACTGCCACAAACTAAAATATCATCACACCACGAAAGAATTTACAAAACCCCGGAAGAAGTGGGATTTGCATGAACTTTATTTTGAAAAACCAAATGAGCTTGTATTAGATTCCACAATGATCATATCTCCAATTAAGTTTTACAGGTTTACAAATCCTAACCGGAAGGAACACCATGTTCAAAAATTGGGAATTGTCAGTTATGAGATGACTCAGGAAGTATTTCCAAATACTTAAAAACGAAAAAGTAGACTACAAGATCATGCAAATACAGTAACAATATCAAGACATACTGACCTCAACAGCAAGCACCCTGCCAATGGAAGCTTCAGACTCATTCCACTTCATCTGAGAGCGAAGTCCATTTCTTCCTCCAGCTCTCCAATCAAGAAGGCCTAGGAGTACTTCAACAAGACCAACCCTATATTATAGAAAACTCTTCGAGTGTAAGTAAAAGAGTGGGGGAGGGAGGGAACTAAGAATATCCTTCTCAGACTCAATAAAATTGTTAATTTTGTTGGACATCAAAAACAAAAGACAAAACACAAAACCCAAAAATTTGTCGAAGAAAACTGAATACTTTCTAAACGCCAAGCAAACCATGAAAGTACCAAGGGCAGTTCACATTCATCATATTACTAATGACCCACATTGAAGAGGCCAACGTTCAAGCGGTCTTCAGCAAAATCAGTAATCTAGATTCCTTGGGAGCATCTTTATCCCATTCTCATGTCCAATTTTACCTCAATCTATAGAAGGTGGGAAAAGAACTTTGATTTCCAATAATCATGTTTTAGGGACAAGTTAAAATCATTTGCAGCGTCATGTTATGATTTGCACCATATTTACTTTAAGCGGTTGGCTTTGGTGGGTACGAGTAGAGGTAGAGGGCGGCCTAAGAAGTATTGGAGAGAGGTGATCAAGCAGGATATGGCGTGGCTTCAGATTACCGAGGACATAGAAAGGAAGTTGTGGAGGTCGAGAATTAAGGTTGTACGTTAGAAGGTAGTTGTGCTTTTTTCTACGGCGCACCAGAGTGAGAGTGAGGCTAGTTTGTTACTCCCTCCGGTTCACAACAAGTGACCAGTTTGTTTTTAGCATGCCCATTAAGAAAATACTAAATTCTATACAAAAATACCTATTATAACTAAACTACCCCTAATTAACTATTTAATATGAGGAGTAAGAAAACTTTTTAGGGATATGTACATAAGGGTTATTTTGTAAAAACAAATTGAATTCTTTCTTGATTATATAAATGGACACTTATTTTGAACCAAAATGAAAAAGTAAACTGGTCACTTATTGTGAACCGGAGGGAGTATGATTTTGTCTTACATTGCTAGTGCTTTATGTTGAGTTCACACTACTCTTTCATTCCTCTTAGCGCCAGGCTTTATCTACTGGTTATTGTTTTGTTTTTCATCTATTTCCTGGTTCTTTTGATGCTGTTATTTTTTTCTATGGGTTTTATTGATGGTACTGATATATTGCCTCTTTTTGTCTTCTTTTCGTCTTCTTGAGCTGAGGGTACTGCCCCTCTACCCCCTCGGGGTAGGGATAAGGTCAGCGTACACACTACCTTCCCCAGACCCCACTAGTGGGATTTCACTGGTTGTTGTTGTTGTTCCTTTAAGCAAATAAGGGTTTTGTCTTCGGTTTAACTCCCTTTTTTTGGCAAACAAGTAGTAAACCACATAATACAGATTGTGATCACTCTAGATTAGACTGATTGAGGAATCAAATTAAGGGCTTTAGAACTAGATCATACTACTTTTTTTATAAAGATGGTGTTCAGGCTAGCTTGTGCACACTTCGCTTATTACGCTTGCTACCTTCCACCAATGCAGGTAACACTGTATAGGATAACTGTCACGGGCTTAATTTCGACAAGTACCATGAGGACAACTAGCTAGCTAAAACGCTACTGCCTAGTTTCAGTCCAAGTCAAGAATACAACACAAAAACGTGCTAACAATGGCAAACACTTCACACACACAAAGTTGGAAAGAAAATGAAGGAAGCACACAAAACGTTTGGAGGCCAAGGGCCAATTTTCTGATTATATTGAAGACAAAG
Organism: Nicotiana undulata; assembly: GCA_005239495.1. Classification (NCBI taxonomy): domain Eukaryota; kingdom Viridiplantae; phylum Streptophyta; class Magnoliopsida; order Solanales; family Solanaceae; genus Nicotiana; species Nicotiana undulata. The sequence continues at coordinate 60,634 of ML258232.1, read as the reverse complement.
GGAAAATATACAAGTGTTGAGATGCCTATCTGCAAGGCTTATACAAGTATATATATAATTATTCAGCCACACTTGGCTTGTACTATAAAGAAAGACAAAAGTAAGATGCTATCAGGCATGCTGTAAATGCACTCATTGTTGTGAGGCATGCAATAAATGCACTCATTGCTGCCAGGCATGTTGTTTTTGAGCTTGATCAGCCATGGCAGATTTGAATTTGGGCAGCTAAGGCGGGAAAATTAGTGATGAATCGGGCGGATCGGCACACTCTCCCCCACTTGAATTGGCGACGACCGCGGCGCCACAAAGTTTCAAGTAGTCGTGAATCTTATCTTTGAATTGCCAAAGGTCTTCGTATTTTTCCCACGTCGCTTCCTCGGGCGACTGCCCTTCCAATGTACAAGAAATTGGGCACTCGAGTTGCCCCGACCTTTGCCTCGAACCAATTGATGGTCGATAATCGCCTCAATCTTCTTGTTAATGCCAGAAGGCGTGATGAATATTTGGGCACGGCTGGACTGCCCTCTTTCTGTGTCTTCCTTGTCTTCATGATAAGGCTTGAGTTGGCTAGCATGGAAGACGGGATAGATCTTTAAATGGCTTGGCATATCCAGTTTGAAGGAAATTTTGCCCACCTTGGCAAGGATTTCGAATGGCCCCTCATAGCGTCGTATTAAATTTTGATTGACGCCTCTCAATGACTTGAATTGACGGGGATTGAGCTTGATCATTACTTTGTCTCCCATTCGGCAGTGCACCGGTCTGCGTTTCCGATCAGCAAACTTCTTCATTTTGCGGGCAGCTTTGTCCAAGTAAGATCTGGCCATGTCTACTTGTTCCTCCCAAGCCTTAGCCATTTGGAACGCCCCTGGGTTCCTTAATTCTGTATTCACTAGAAAGGATTGAGGCGTATTAGGCTGCTGCCCCGTTGCTAGCTCGAACGGACTCCTCCCGGTAGACTCACTTTGTTGTAGATTGTATGAGAATTGGGCAGTATCAAGCAACTTCGCCCAATTTTTCTGATTTGCACTCACAAAGTGCCTTAAGTACAGCTCAAGGAGGGCATTGACCCTCTCCGTTTGTCCATCCGTTTGCGGGTGAAAACTGGTGGAAAAGTGTAATTCCGACCCCAACAGACTGAACATCTCTCTCCAAAAAGCACCAGTGAAACGGGGATCACGATCGCTAATGATGTGCTTTGGAATGCCCCAGTGCTTGACCACGTCCCTTAGAAACAAATGTGCTGCCTTTTTAGCCTCGCAATTCGCGGTGGTGGCAGTGAAGGTTGCATAATTTGAGAATCTATCAACCACCACCATGATGGTGCCAAAGCCTTCCGAGTTTGGCAAACACGTAATGAAGTCCATGGTGACATTGTCCAATGGTTTTTCTGCTACTGGCAAGGGTTCAAGCAAACCTCCCGATACTTTGTGTTCCACTTTGTCTTGTTGGCATACAAGACACGTTCGGACGTAAACTTCGATATCGTCCCTCATGACTCTAATAGCGCCAAGGTGCGTTTTTGGCCTGGATGCCCTGCCCGAACAGTGTCGTGCCCCTCTTTGATCAATGTGCGCCTAAGATTTCCCCATTTAGGCACAAAGACACGCCTGCCGGTGGTATAGAGAAGTCCATCTTCAGCCCAAAACTTCTTTGTCTTGCCTTGGCTGGCCAAGTCAAGAAGCTGTTTCGCCACCGGATCATGTTGCATCCCTTGCTTGATTGCCTCAAGAATATTACCGTTGGTTGTACTAACAATGGTTGCTAGCACAGCTTTCCGACTTAAGGCGTCGGCAACAACATTGGCTTTACCTGGTTTGTACTCCAAGGAGTAATCAAATTCTGCCAAGAAGTCCTGCCACCTTGCTTGCTTGGGTGACAGCTTCTTCTGAGATTGGAAATAACTTGTCGCCACGTTATTCGTTTTGACAATAAAATGAGCTCCCAGCAAGTAATGATGCCAGGTTCTTAGACAATGAACCAGTGTCGTCATCTCCTTCTCTTGGACAGTGTAACGACGCTCCGTATCATTCAATTTTATACTCTCAAACGCTATTGGATGTCCCTCTTGCATTAGGACTCCCCCAATAGCAAAATCTGATGCATCCGTGTGGACCTCAAAGACTTTCGAAAAGTCGGGCAAAGCCAAAACAGGCTCTTCCGTAATAGCTGACTTGAGACCCTCGAATGCATTTTGGCACAAGTCAGACCACTCCCAAGCATGATCTTTCTTCAACAAATCTGTAAGCGGGGCTGCAATTGTTGAATAGCCCAGAATGAATCACCGGTAATAATTGGCAAGGCCAAGAAAGGACCGTAATTCGATTACCTTCGTTGGAGCCTCCCAATCTCCGATCGCCGCGACCTTGTTGCTTTCCATACGAATCTGTCTTTGACTGATTGTATGCCCCAAAAACTGCATTTGGGGTTGAGCAAACGAACATTTTTCCCTCTTCACGAATAGATTGTTTTCCCTTGGAACTTGGAAAACTTTGCGGAGGTGATCAAGATGTTCCTCCATACAGCTGTTATAGATCACAATGTCATCAAGATAGATGTCTACAAGTTGTCAAACCAAATGGAACAACTTGTCCATCAAAGTGCAGAAAGTAGCGGGTGCGTTGGTCAAACCGAATGGCATAGCCAACCACTCAAAATCTCCATAGCGGGTAACACAAGTTGTCTTTGGCTCATCTCCTTCGGCTATGCGAACTTGATAATACCCTTTCCTCAAATCCATCTAGGTAAACACCTTGGCCTGACCAAGACGATCAAACAAATCTGCTATCAAAGGGATTGGATATTTGTTCTTCATCGTGACTTTGTTGAGAGCACGATAGTCTATGCACAACCTCAATGATCCGTCTTGCTTCTTTTGGAACAAGACTGGTTCGCTAAAGAGTGCCTTTGACGGTCTAACATGTCCCGCTTCAAGCAGCTCCTTCAGTTGCTTCCTTAATTCCTCCAATTCTGGAGGTGCCATGCGATACGGACCCATGGCAGGTGGCTTTGCTCCCGGAATTAGCTCAGTCTGATGATCAACTTCGCTACGTGGTGGTAAACGTTTGGGAAGGTCTTCGGGCATGACATCTTTGTTCTCATTGAGAACCTGCTGTACACAATGGGGCAAGGCTTCATCAACCTTGTGTTCTTCAATTTCTGTTACAGCAGCAAGAAATGTGGCTTCACCTCTCTTGAAACCCTTCACAATCTGCATTGCGAACAGTTGACCCACGGCTTGTGGCACACAAACAGTTGGTACCACACAAGGTCCCCTCGGATCCCAAATATAAATCTGGTTAAGACCAGGGGAAATGAATGCCATGACTTCATCCCAATAATCCAGACCATGCACAATATCAAACACGTCCATGGGGGCAACAAAGAAGTTAATGCACCCCTGCCAAGCACCTAAGTTGAGCTGCACATTGCGAGCAACTCCATAATGCGGACAGACTGTCCATTCAGCTTTGCATCGACGAACAATGACCCTTTCTCCTTCAATCTGGGCTCCTTGCCCATCACAGCACCAAGCAAATTCTAACCCATTTGAGCAAGGTCAGGCTTGTCTCGAACAACCTGCTTTAAGGCAGGCTCCTTGGTCAGCAACGCATCAAGCATCATGTGGCCAAGATGAGCCGCATCACGCCTCTCCTGAGCAGCAGCTTCACCTGCTTGTGCAGCACCTTCCGCTTGCCTCCGTTCAGCAGCAATTAAGGCACCAAGCTTGCCCAAAGAAGGACAATCTTTGTAGTTATGGCTGGGGTCCTTGCAAAGATAGCAGCCATTGCGAGGACCATTTGCCTTCTTCTTTTCATTGTACCTGTCGCGCCAGTGAGAACGGTGTCCTTCTCCTTTGAAATCACGACCAGTGTTGGCAGCAACTGGCTTGCCTTTGTATGCACGATCTCCTCCGAGCTTGGTAGGCTTGCTCCTGCTGTCCTTTGCTTTTGTGGCTTCCGTCCTATAATCTGTTAAGGACTCAACAACGACTATGGCTTCATCGACATCTTTGACTTGACACCGCTGCAACTCTTGTTTGGCCCAATTTTGAAGGCCATCCATGAAGTAAAACAGCAAATCATCACTTTGACATGTTGGGAATCTGTAAAATGAGCTTTGTAAACTCCTTCACATACTCACGAATGGAAGTTTTTTGCTTCAGCTCTCTCAACTTCCGACGAGCCTCATTGACGACGTTTTGTGGGTAAAACTGCTGCTTAAGCTCGAACTTGAACTGCTCCCGGTCCCTGATGGAACAAGTGCCCTTCTCCATCTCAGCTTTCTTTCTCCGCCACCAAAGCATGGCGGTGTCGGCTAAGTACATGGTTGCTGCCCGGATCTTGGCAGCCTCATCAACAATGTTGAGGTGCTCAAAGTAGTCCTCCATCTTCCAAATGAAGTTCTAAACATCTTGAGCATTTCTTTCGCCTCTAAACTCTTTGGGTTTAGGGCCCTCAATCTTGGTCTCACGAACCAGCACATGACCGGCGCACCGGCAAGTCTAGCTGCCTCCAGTTGTTGCTTAAGAGCTTCAATCTCCCCGTGCAAAGCTGAAACAACCTCGGTCAGCTTGAGCTCCAGGTTGGTCAGTCCCTCCCTGTGCTCCTCGGTCAGTAAGTCTACAGCTTCCTTGACGTCTCCAATCTCCTCTAAGGCAGTGAACTCAAGCGAAGCGAAGTTGCCTTCAACAACTTCAATACGCTGGTTTAAGGCAGCTAAACCAGCCTCAGTGGGATCTATCTGCTCGTCTAAACGGCCTGAAGCAGACCCATCAACGTCCCTGCCATGGCAAACCTCTTGTGGGGGTGGTTCATGAAACATACCCTCACCTGTTATGCCCAAGGCAGGATCTCGAACCTTGCTGGTTCCCCTCTTCTTTTGCTTCTGTTTTATCGTTGGTGACTCCTCTCTCCCCCGATTGTTGCCAAGACCAGCATCCTCTCCGTCGTTTGCCATGCTCTGTTGCCAAAGCTCTAATACCACTTGTCACAGGCTTAATTTCGACAAGCACCGTGAGGACAACTAGCTAGCTAAAACGCTACTGCCTAGTTTCAGTCCAAGTCAAGAATACAACACAAAAACGTGCTAACAATGGCAAACACTTCACACACACAAAGTTGGAAAGAAAATGAAGGAAGGCACACAAAACGTTTGGAGGCCAAGGGCCAATTTTCTGATTATATTGAAGACAAAGGGAAAATATACAAGTGTTGAGATGCCTATCTGCAAGGCTTATACAAGTATATATATAATTATTCAGCCACACTTGGCTTGTACTATAAAGAAAGACAAAAGTAAGATGCTGCCAGGCATGCTGTAAATCTCATTGCTGTCAGGCATGCTGTAAGTTGTCAGGCATGCTGTAAATGCACTCATTGCTGTCAGGCATGCTGTTTTTGAGCTTGATCAGCCATGGCAGATTTGAATTTGGGCAGCTAAGGCGGGAAAATTAGTGATGAATCGGGCGGATCGGCACAATAACTCTACATTGGCTTAGGGAGAAGCGAAGAAATCACCTAATGTCTTTGGTCTCTGCTGGAATAGCCACCTGGTACATCCAAATATCTCTCAATTACAAAATATGGTCCCAAGTCTCTCGAGTTTGACTTCGAGTAATACTACCTTAGGAAACACACTTCTACCTTTTTCCCTAATCGAGTCCACCACAGAATCACGTCTATGTTTGAGATAGTCCGTTTAGATATAAGGGGTCCAAATTGTGACTTAAGGCTTTCACAATTTAGTTACCTTTGTTGATGACTATTCTTGCTATACTTGGCTTTTTCTTATGGAAAACTAATTTCCTACCTTTAAAGCGTTTTATGTTAAAAGGTGTAATTAGTTCAGTATTTCTATTAAAAAATCAAACAGTAATATGGCACAAGAATATTTCTCTACACTCATCTCTTCCTTGATGTCTTCCAAAGGCATTTTGCATGTGCATATACTCCTCCAAAAATGAGTTCCTCTAGGCAAAACTAGATATTTAGTTGCAGCTACTCGTACATTACTGAGTCTTGCTCATGGTTTTATTCACTTTTAGGGAGATGATATTTTGACTGCCGGTTACTTAAAATCATAAGCCTTCTTTTGTTTGTAGCAGAAGAGTCCTTATTTCATTCTTTATCCCAGCGAACCTTCATTTCTACTCTCGCCACGGGTGCTTGACCCAACTAGATTACTCTCGGGCATGACAAACTTCAACCAAGATCCTTAAAATATATTTATAGAGTATTCCCATCTCCAGAAGTGTTACAGATGATAAGATCATACAATATAAGTAAGTTGTCTAAGCAGATGTAATCTACTTGGAGACATCACCGAACTTCTCACCAAATTCACTAAATTACAGCCATATCCACCATTCTTCCCATGATAAAAGGCCCACAAACTATGCCTAATGACTCATTGCCTATCATGTAAGGAAAATATTCCTACTGCTCTTAGAAAAGTTACTTGGGCTACTTGCAGCGTATGTCATTTATAATTTCTCAAGTTGTCCGCGTTTGTCACCTACGTCTCATACCTTTATTACTATCTTTCCCTGTCCAAATACCGAAGATTGCGAAAGACGCGGGCTCATCCAGGTTAAGTTATGCTTGAGGAAATAATTGAGTTTTATAATAAGGGTACTTGGGAAATAGTTCTTTTACCATAAGAAAAAACAAAATTGGTGTTTACTCTCTATGCAAAATCTGACAGATAGGTTGGTTGTCTGAACGCTAGATTAGTGCCCAAGGAATATCCTCAAAAAAGGTCTTGATTATGGTACCTTTTTGCTGATAGACACGATCTTATATGTCTACCTCCTCCTTTCTGTGGCAACCACGTTTTATTGGACTTTCAACCAGTTGGCTATCAAAAATGTTATCTTTCATAGTGATCTTGCTTAAGAGGTAAAAATGGAGCAACCACTATGATTTGTTGCTCCGGGGAGTCTGGGTTAGCATATATATGTTGCACCGATCTCTTTATGGTCTCAAGTAAAAACCAAGAGCATGGTTTGTGCATTGTAGCATTGTAGTCCAACAGTTTTGCAGCTCCGAAGCACAGCTAGTTGTTCTAAGTATATCAAAGGTTCACCAAGACAAGGTCTATCGTATAAGGGAACATGCAAGTATCATGGGATATTCTAAGCAAGTATTATGGAATATTCTTCTGCAGACTGGCTTACATCTACCTCCTCCTTTCTATGGCAACCACGTTTTATTGGACTTTCAACCAGTTGGCTATCAAAAATGTTATCTTTCATAGTGATCTTGCTTAAGAGTTAAAAATGGAGTAACCACTATGATTTGTTGCTCTGGGGGAGCCTGGGTTAGCATATATATATATTGCACCGATCTCTTTATGGTCTCAAGTAAAAACCAAGAGCATGGTTTGTGCATTGTAGCATTGTAGTCCAACAGTTTTGCAGCTCCGAAGCACAGCTAGTTGTTCTAAGTATACCAAAGGTTCACCGAGACAAGGTCTATTGTATAAGGGAACATGCAAGTATCATGGGATATTCTAAGCAAGTATTATGGAATATTCTTATGCAGACTGGGTTACATCTCTTTTAGACAGATAGTCCACTTCAAGGCACTATGCTCTAATCGGAGGGAATTATATCTAGCAGAAGCAAAAAGCAGTATGTAATAGCTAACTCAAGCACAAAAGCAGAACACCCAGCAATGGCTTTTGCAGTTTGCTACATATGAGCTTCTGTAATGAAACTTCTTTGAAAATTGAGTTGTGGAGGGATAAACCAGTGAAATTGCATCGTGACAATCATGGTGCAAGACACATTGTCTCAAATCTGGCATTTCACGAAAGAATGAAGCATAGAAAAGTACACAGAAACTGATTTGGGGTGCAGTGGTGACACATTTTGTCAGCTCCAATATTCAGTTAGTAGATGTTCTTGTAGAATCACCTGCCGGATAACTCAGTGGCTCCAGAATTCAGTATACTTGCAGCAATCAGTGTTATCAAAGGCGAAAAGCGCAAAAAAGCTCTAAGGTCCGTTGGGGCTTTAAGCGCAAAGCGCAAATAAAGCGTGAGCTTTAATGAAAAAAGGCTCAACAGGAGAAAAAATAAAAATATGCATGTAGTCCAAGACTAGTCATTATAAGCATGAATAACAATTATATGACAAAGAAATTGAAAAACAAAATCACGATAAAGTAAAATATCAATTGTTTAAGGTCGCCTTTTCAGGATTACACTCATTGGCAAGGAAGAGTATGCCTTAGAGCTTTGATGCGACACTAAAGCGCCCACAAAGCGAGGGGAAGCGCTCAAAGTCTTTTGAGTCTCGCTTCAGGGCTTAAGCGCGTTGTAAGCGCACCTTTGACAACAATGACAGCAATTAGGAGCATACAACTGTAGAGCTCCAACTTGAGGGGAAATGTTAAAATGTTAGGAATTTGCAAAATGGCAAGAATTCATGCCCTGTTATGAATAGACATATTTTCCTTTTCAAATTACTTGTAAATATTATATATATCCCTACATGTTTGAGAGAATAATCAAGAAATTCTATTCCCAAAACTTCTCTTTTCTTACATATGAACACTTTAAAGCTTATCCTCTTTCTTCCCCCTTCCCCTTTCAACATGTGTGGATGAGTGCAGATCTTAAGTCTTTGACTGAACCTAATGTAGCATTGGTCAAAACTGCACCTAGGGGACTATGTAGCACCTGCTACTTTGGGGATCATTGTAACAGAATTGAAAAAATGAGGACAATGTAGCATAAAACACACTATCACAAATAATCCTACTTGATCAAGACTCGGTCATTTCCAACACATAGCCTAAAGCTTTCTAAGAGAAGCAAGTCCCCAACTTACTCTCAGAATGAAACATAAAATCTGTCAAACTAACTACTCCCTCCGTTTCAATTTAGATGAGGTAGTTTGACTCGACACGGAGTTTAAGAAAAAAAAAACTTTTGAAACTTGTGGTCTTAAAAGCTTTAGGGGTAAAAGTTTTGTGGGGCCAGGATATTTGTGGTTATAAAAGCTTCTCATTAAGGGTAAGATGAAGAGTTTAAAGTTGAATTATTTCTAAATTCAGAAAAGTGTCATTTATTTTGAGACTGAAAAGAAAAGTATTTGAAACAGAGAGATTATTTTATTTTTTGATAGGTGAAATCTGTGATAAGAAATTACCACAAGTATAGTCGGAGAAGTAATTTGTGCAACTCCCAAATATATAAAACTAATTATTAATCTTTACAAGTCTAGAATACAAAAATCTAACTTTTCACAGAATTAAATTATGTACTCACTTAAGTCCCTGCGCAACCAACGCATCCCTAGCTCGGTTTCCAGCAACGACTACACGTTTTAATGTTTCAAGAGCTAGAATACTTCCACCTTGCCATCCGATAGCTTTCATCAAAAGGGGAACAACCTGAGTGAGCCACCAAAGGCACAGATGATAGTTAAAGTATGATTTTGCAGCAAAGATTTTTATTTTAAACAGCAGAAAAGCCCGGGAAACAAAAATCAGTCTACTTATTCTAAGTTATGTATTGATAAAATACCTGGGGTGTCCCAACACTAGTAGCTGCCATAGCTTCAGCGCACGTTGTACTTGCTGCAAGTTGATGCAGAACACGCAAACAACTAAGACGCACACGCTCTTGTAGTGTTGGTGAAGGGGGCTGCATTGAGCTATCGTCAGCCTCATAGGCTTCCTCGGAGTGGTCAGAATTCTTCACTTCCCCGATGGCCATTGTTTCTCTTCTCCCTTCATATGCCACTGCAGACACAAGTTTTGGCACATATCCTAAAAATCCAACATGATCTGCAAGAGCAGGGTGCACCCTTAATAAGGACACCAGAGCAGCAGATAGAAGCAGAGGAAGTTCGGGGTCAACAGATTGGACATCATAATGTGTCGCAGCAATTGATGAAAGATATTGATCCAGTAGTCCTTCCAAAAATCGCTTCGGGTTTCTAAGAGGAAATTTTGGATCTTTTAAAAATAGTCTAACGTAGATTCCTCCAACCTACATCACAATAGCAATTCTCCATCAAAACAGAAAAAAAGAAGAGTTATAGAAAATGGTTCTACACCTTGCATTTATCAATCAGTACCTGCGGCTCATCTCTCATTTCCTGTTGGCCAGTTGCCTGCTCAGGTACATCCCAATCGACAACACTGCCTTTCATCTGTTCTCGATATAGTTCTGATGCCATGGTTGCAATTTGAGCAGACAAAGAAGCAGCCATTGCTGGAGTCCACACAAGTTCTGGAGTCTCTGTCGTTTGTTCAACAATGCTCACAACAGCTTCACCAGGACCATCCCTGATGACCGATACCAAGCCATCAGGAAGAAACCTAGCCAGAGTTATAGCAACTCTAGGTCCATGCATTGGCTGTCCAACAAGCTTTCCCAACAACGAGGCAGCTGCTGCTCTTTGCTGCAGAGGGACTTCTGCACAGCATCATTCAATATTTTTAAACTACTGTCTAGGATAATGGACTAGAAGAGAATGCCAGGAAAACAAACTACCTTGCAAAGGCAGGAGAAGTTCAAGAATGTAAACTACTCCACCATGCTTCGCAGCTGCCCATGCAAGCTCTGGTGTGCTAGCTAAAGCATACAGAACGTGAAGAGCTCCTTCACGACAGCTAGGAGAAGAGTGAAGCATTTGCAATAGGAGGAGCAGACTGGATCCATCAGAAACAATTGCCTCCAAGCACGGAGCATATGTTGTCAAGCGCGACAGGACACTCAGACACAGTTGGGGAACAATGGTTGTTGAAGCAGCAGGAACAGAGAAGCATTCAAAAATTGGTAATAATTTTTCTTTCGCAGAAAAAACTGATGCCAAATCTGGGGTGCTCGTCAGGAGATTCTGAAGAAAGACTACCAGATGTCAAACATCAAACCAATACATATTCAACAGGACAGATGATTTATATGTGTACCTGGAGCGCAATTAGAGCGAACTGGAGTTTCTTAACCAATTCACTTTCCTCTTTCTTCATCTGTTTCACATCTGAAGGAGTTGAACAATCATTAGACAGCTGCTCTTCATTATATGGTCCATTAGTCGTATCATTTTGGAAATCTGATGTCCCGCTGGTTGACGGAATATCTGATCCCACTGCAACATCGCTCCGTACTAGACATGATATAAAATCAATAAGGGAAACACAGAAGACCTCAGGTTCACTAGTTTCATAATCCGGTTGGTCATTGTACACTCTCAAATATACATTTCCAACAACAAGTTCCTTCGATAATGCTTCATATGCGAAGGAATGAGAATCTTTCAGGTCATATGAACCATTGGGATCCTGGCTAGCACGCTGCTGGTCAACAAACTTTAAGAGTTCTGCTCGGGTTGACGTATTCCAAATTATCTGCATTCAGAAGCAATAGCAAATTGAGAGGGACAAAAAAAAACTCAGAATAGGCATTGAGTTTTAAAAAGAATAAATAAAAAGGAAAAAGGAGGAATAATAAACAATCTATAAACAACAAGTTTTATGAATGCAATACGGAGAAGAACATTTCAGCTCGATCTAAAGGATGATTGCCCAATTTTTCACATGCAAAGAGAATGTGTCTCAAAGAAAGTCTTTTCTAGAAAAAATATTCTAAAGAGCTCCAAACGGGGTACAGAATACATTTGTACAAGTTAGGACCAACTCCCACGAGTTCCCTGTCAGCATAGATTAGTGGGTGCATTTTGTGGACGACTATGTTTTTTGTAGGTTGTCCACTTTCCGTGTACCACTTGTATACTGGGGCTTTTTTCCATATTAACAAATAAACTTTTACATTACAAGAAAAAAGGAAAGAAGAGTAAATAGTACAACAAAACAACAACAACAACCGTGTAAAATCCCACAAGTGTACAGATCTTACCCCTAACCCAAAGGGGTAGCGAGGTTGTTTCCGAAAGACCCTTGGCTCAAGCAGACTAAAATAAACAATACATCACTGACAGCAACAGAAGCCAGAAAATAATATGAGCAGGAGACAGAAAATAGATGGAAAAGCAATAACAATACCAGTAATAATGCCACAGCCCACAGTACTACAGTACTATGAAAAAACGGAAAAATAGTGTGAACACTACATAAACCACGAGTAGTCCAAGGCAAAACACTATCGGACTAGCCCCGCCCCCCGTACAAAGTAGAAAAACGCTCGGCTCCCTCCAAACGTTCAACCTAATGCTCGACCTCCACACCTTCCTATCAAGAGCCATGTCCTCTGAATTCTGAAGACGCGCCATGTCCTGCTTGATCACCTCACCCCAATACTTCTTAGGCCACCCTCTACCTCTTCTCATACCTGCCAATGGCAACCGCTCACACCTCCTAACCGGGGCATCTAGGCTTCTCCTCTGCACGTGCCCGAACCATCTAAGCCTCACTTCCCGCATCTTGTCGTCCATGGGAGCCACACCCACCTTCTCCCGAATATCTTCATTCCTAATCTTATCCAGCCTAATTTGCCCGCACATCCATCTCAACATCCTTCTGCTAATTTCATCTTCTGGATATCATATGAGAATTCATGACTGGCCAACACTCGACACCGTACAACATTTGTAAATAGTGTTTAAGAAAAAAGGAAAGAAGAGTAAATAGTGTTTAAGTATGATTCTTTCACGAAACATACTGAAGCTGAGCTAATATCAGAATAGTCAACTTTTTGGGCCTTCTTTTTGCTACTCCCTACAGGAGAAATTGAATCTCCCAGGGCTTAAGACAACTGAGAAATAACAACAAAACAGAGGCATCCCAAACAATTTAAAAGTATTACCCTTTATCATACTAACAAAGCTGTTAAGGAAAAAACTCAGTTTTGCATACGCAACAGAAATATCCACCAAGTGAACTTATAAGATCTGCAGCAATCACCTCTGGGGTCTCCAAGTTCGAATTTAGTTTGAACAATAGGTCTTTGGGAGATTGATCTTTCAGCATACTGACAAGCTTTGGTGTCAGCAAAGCTCTAAGCGCATCAGCAGCAACCATATTATATGGCGTCTGAATCTCATCAGCACCCAAACCACTAAGTCTTGCCAAAGCCAGAGCTGCCCGTACAGCATGCATATTCTTTGCAACTTGAACACTAACACCAACACCATGAGCTTCTGACTTATCTGTCTCTTCTGCAGTAGAATCATACTGAAACAACAGTGGCAACAGGTACCTAAAGAAGACGACCATAAGAAAATGAATACCATATGTTCCTGAAACCATGACTTAAAAAGAAATGTATAAAGAATTCAACATCAATGGACCAGCCACACTTTATGTGACAAGTTGGATCAATTTTATGGTTTATTTTAAGGATGGAAAGGGCCCTTGAACAGTGGGACAGGAAGACTGGAACCCTTGCTCCTTTTGGAGGGTAAAGTCGCAACCTCTGTTGCAACACCGACTCCCACTTCGTGGTTTTTGCTATGAACTTTTATTTTTGTTTTGATTTTATTATTATAAATATGAGTTACTAGGTAAGTATTTTAAATAAATCCAAGCATAGCGATAGATAGACTTTTAAATATAGTTTTTAAATTTGTCATGTTTGATATTTTCCACACAATTAATCCAATTAAATTCTAGAAAAGTAGCAAGACGTCACCAGTCAACCTATGCTACATTAAAAGGGATCAAAGGAGTAATCTGTTTTAGGTTATAAGAAACTCTTTGAGTATAAAATAGTTGCTAATTTTCTGATACTTAAATGATCCTAACGCAAAAAAATTAGCTGTGTAAGGTATTAGCAACTTAGTATTAGGGAGCACACAAAATAAAGAAAAGTGCTATTTCAGACACTGGACACATACTACATGAAACAGAGAGGACACAGGAATGCATGATTGATAACCTAAGTCATAAACTCAAAAAGCTAAAGATAAAACAGTAACTGACAGTTTTTGGTTCTGCAAATAGTTAGAACCATGGCAGTCAAATCACTCATTGTCAAAATATTCTGTCAGCTTGAATACTATTTAACATTTAAAAATGAGTGATTCCTAAAACAAGCATTCGAAAGTCCTTTTATAGTTCAACAGCAAAAAACTGAAACAACGAAGGTCCAGTCATATCACCTGTTTGGCTCATCGTGAAAGCGGGAACACAAGGCAAAAACAGTGGTAGGATTAGGCAAAAAGTAATGGCCGGAAGAAACAACAGGTTTGACACTATTCAGCAAGTACCATAAATCATCTATCTTTGTTCGTAATCTATGCAGTTTATCTGGTGTTAAATAGTTAGTAATTTATACTGTCCCACATCGGGAAGTAGATACTTATTATTATGTAATCACTGTATATAAATAGTGCATTGTAACACTTCAGATATAGGGTGTTTGGTACGAAAGAAAACCTTTTCCGAAAAATGTTTTCCAACTTTCCCATGTTTGGTTGGCTAACATTTTCCTCGTGAACTCATTTTCCTCCAATTGGAGGAAAAATGTTTTCCCAAAACATTTCCAAAACTCTTTTTCAACCATCCCCACCCTGTTTCCCATCCCCACCAACCACCCCAACACACCCCACACCCTCACCCACCCTACCCCTCCCCCCACCCCACCCCCACCCTAAACCCTTAAATTTTTGAAGAAAATAAAGTCCTTAAAACATTGGGTATTTGGTTTGGGGGGGAGAGAGGTGGGGAAAGCACAGGAAACATGAGAATTTTGGGAGAAGAGGGGTGAGGAGAGTAGCATAAAAATTATTCTTCTTGGCATCTGTTATTTTGGCACAAATCTTTTTGGTTCTTAAAAAGAAACAGTTCGAGAAGGTTCAATTGGCCGAAATGAATTTCTAGATTCGCAGATTTGTCGACATCAAGTTCGTAAAAAGAACCAAATTCTTGTTGGCGATTATTTATGATCGAAAAAATGAAATTCTGAAATTTTCTACTAGAAAATATTTTCCGGAAAAAAAAAAGTTCATTCACCAACCAAACAACGAAAAATAAGACACATTTTCAAAGAAAACATTTTCCAGGAAAGTATTTTCCATGGAAAACATTTTCCTTCATAACAAACACACTCATAACTAATAAAAAAATTCCGTGCTATACTTCTCACATGGTATCAGAATGTTGGTTCCAGAAAGTCACCGCGCGTCAATTTCTTGCGACTTCTAGGGCTGGTTTTGTGTCACCTACGTTTTCCTGGGTGTTTTCCTAAAACCAACACCACCAGACGGTGACCAAACCCCAGCAAACCCCGCCGGAAAATAACCTCCCATGCGCCCACACGCACCTGCCAGAAGAAGAAAAACTCCGGCGAGATCTCCTCACGTGTTGGCGCGTGAGCTGCCCTTCGACCATTTTCTGACAAAACTTTTTTTGGACAGCATACTCGTGAGTCTATTCCAAGTCTATCCATCCAAGTTACATCAAATTCCGACGACCTTTTTATTTTCCGGCGACTGTTCAATTTCAGGCGAGACATTATATTTCTTCACTGTTCCCGGGAGTTTTTCATTGTTCTTGATTGTGCGTGCTATTTGAACCAACAATGTCGTTGGTAATTGATGTTTTTGGTTCTAAAAATACGGGTTCTGAAAATTCAAGTTTGATGATTACTTCGAAACCTTTAATGGGAAGTTCAAACTACTTAGCATGGGCTTGTTCTGTTGAGTTGTGGTGCAAGGGTCAAGGTGTTCAAGATCACCTATCCAAGAAGACTAGTGATAAGATGAAAAGGCCTAAGCACTCTGGGAGAAAGTTGATGCTCAATTATGTAGTTTATAGTGGCGATCGATTGATTCCAAGATAATGCCTTTGTTTCGTCTATTCCAGACAAGTTATTCAGTTTGGGAGAAGGAGAAGGTTCGTAGTTTATACACTAATGACATATCTCGTTTTTATGATGTGATATCTCGAATGACAAACTTAAAGAAACATGAATTAGATATGTCTAGATGGGCCAGGTGCAGGCAGTTATGGAGGAATCTGAAAGAATTTGAGAAATTGATATCAGTCACTGCTAGTGTTGAAAAACAACAAGAGCAATGACAGACGCGAGCCCCTCCTCGGGCAGATTCCTCTTTTTGACTTTGACTCAGATATCTCGAGTAAGGAGACGGGACGGGATAGTTAGAGTTCTATTTCTAGGAAGGAAGAGACTATCGGGAAGCTCACTCTCGGCTGGGCTCGAAGCTAATGACTTTGACTCTGTGAGAGACCAAATTTTGGCTAGTCCTTCGGTCCCTACAGTTGATGAACTATTCTCTCGATTGCTTCGTCTTGTTGCGCTACCTAGTGGTCTCACCACCAACTGTTTATTCTTCTATTCTCGTATCTAAGACAATGGAAAATTGGACATCTCAGACTCAGGCTATGGAGAATCGACGTGGACGAGGTCGTTTTGGGAGATCTCGACACAAAGGATTCTTATTATAATAAGATGGACACACGCGTGAAGTGTGTTATTCTTTACATGGTCGTCCACAAGAAACGCTCATGTTACTCAGACCGAGACTACAGGTAATCACGGATTTTCTTTATTTGACGGAACATATAATGAGTACCTTCAGTATCGAGCAAGTAAGCAAACATCTCCACAAGTAGCCTCGGTTGCTCAGAGTGATACTCTTGTTGCTAGTAATTTTTTTGTTTGTGTTTCTCGGTCTAGTAATCTTGGACCGTGGGTCATGGACTCACGAGCTTGTGATTCATTTTTGTCGAATATTGTGTATCTACAATCTCTTGCTACTGTTACCTTAGCCAATGGGTTCCAAACTAAAGCTAAAGGAGTTGGACAAGCTAATCCCTCATCTTCTCACTCTAGATTGTGTTATTTACGTCCCATGGTTGTCCTTTTAGTCTTGCATATGTTGGTCGTTTGACTCGTGGCCTTCATTGTGGTTTATATTTTGTTGATGATTCTTTTATTATGCAGGACCATAGTACGAGGTAGATGATTGACACATAGCGTGAATCACAAGGCCTTTACTACCTTAACTCACCCAATCCTTCCACGGCATGTCCAATTATAGATCCTCCATAATTCGCAGACGCTTAGGACATCCGAGTTTATCCAAGCTTCAGAAAATGGTGTCCCTAAGACATTCTCGAGGAGACAGGAATGACAGGTTGTAGACATATTGACACTCCTATGGATTCGAATTCTAAACTTGTGCCGGGATAGGGGGAGCTGCTTAGCGATCCTACAAGATATAGGCGGCTGGTTGGTAGATTAAATTACCTCACAGTGACTATACCTGACATTTTTTTTCATGTGAGTGTTGTACGTCAGTTTATGGAGTCTCCCTGTGATAGTCACTAGGGTGCAGTTGTTCGCATTCTTCGGTATATAAAGTCAACTCCAGGCAAAGGATTACTATTCGAGGATCGAGGCCACGAGCAAAATGTTGGGTACATAGATGCTGATTGGGCAGGATCACCTTCTAATAGACTTTTTACGTTTGGAAATTGTATTCTAGTAGGAGGTAATTTGGTCTTTTGAAAGAGCACGAAACATAGTAGTTGCTCGATCTAGCACGGAAGCACAATATCGGGCCATGTCTATGGCAAAGTGAGCTAGTTTGGGTCAAGCAATTACTCAAAGAGTTGAAGTTTGGAGAAATCGGCAAGATGGAACTGGTGTGTGATAATCAAGTTGCTCTTCATATCGCGTCAAATCTGGTGTTTCATGAGAGGACTAAACACATTGAGATCGAGTGTCAATTTGTCAAGATCGACGGTTGGTTTGTCAAAGAAAAGATACTCTCAAGAGATATTGTTACAAAGTTTGTGAAGTCGAATGATCAGCTTACAAATATTTTCACTAAGTCTCTTACTGGTTCTCGTATTAATTACATCTGTATCAAGCTCAGTACATATGATTTATATGCACCGACTTGAGGGAGAGTGTTAAATCGTTAGTAATGTATAGCGTCCCGCATCGGGAAGTAGATACTTATTATTATGTAATCACTGTATAAAAATAGTGCCTAAATAGGGCACTGTACAACACTTCAGATATAATTAATAAAACTTTTCCGTCCTATACTTTTCACATTTGGAAAGGGTGAAAATAAAAAAAAATTCACTTACCACAAAACACCAGCCTTAAGTAAAGCATCTTGAAATTCAGATGACACAGAAACATGAGCAATTGTCTGAAGGGCAGCATCAACAGCAGCTGGTACAAGCTCAAGTTTAGTACAACGTACAATATCATCAACTAGGCCAGAAAGTTCAAGCATGTCAGCTCTGGCACTCTCAAACTGACTCAAAACTGAAAAGGTTCTCATCACATTCGTGACAATGACAGTCGATAGTTCACTGGAAGGAGTAGTTGGTTGTACTACACACATGCAACGGGACAGAAGATTTGCAAGAAGTTGTATTCCGGCATCCCTTACAAGTTCTTCACCATTCAGTGAAGAAGATGCACACCTGAGACATAAAAAGCATGGAAATAGGTCATATAGCTGAAAGAGAGTAGTATAGAGAACAAAATTCTATTCTATTCAGATAACACACGTTAGCCATATCAATTCAGATGCGGCAACAAGAAGAGATGCTCGATCAGAGGAAAGGAAGTTGTTGTCATCTTTGTCCAGGGTGATTGCATTTAACAACATTGGGTAACCAGCATATTTAAATGGCTCCAGTACATCTCCATATCGTCTATACAAAATGCATTGTCCTTTCAATAAAAGCAATAGTCTCCAAAGTTGTGGACCTTGCAGTCCTTGCATTGTAGCCTGACCAAAGTGTTTAACAAAGAAAAAAGTAAATGGATAGAAGTAAATATACACATGCATTTAAAGGCAGTAAGAATAAAAATTATTTCAAAACACTAGAAACAAGAAATAACCAACACATGAAGGCAGCAAACGCAGCTACAAGCTATACTTCACTCCTTCCAAACTTAGAATATTTGCACAAACTTTTCTTTGGGTTTCCTCGAGAGTCTTCCACCTTTCTTTACAAGAAAAGCTAAATTTCACAGCAATCCTAACCTTATTATTAAAAATTACAGCACAAAAGAAATGAACTATGAAGATCCTATATTTGGATTATCCATAATTCTTGTTTCTTTCAAGCTTCTCTGTTGCAACGAAGCTGCCATAAAGCTAACAGGTCGAACAGACCTTCAATAGATTTATCATTTCAAGTAGAATTGTCACTGAAGGACAAAAGGCGATCAGGCCTCTGGTACGGCAACAAACTGATATATTGAATATAGATTAAGAGAGGGACTGTTATACGCACATATTTCACTATGTAGGGATTTGTAATAAAAGGAATATAGTCTTAATGTTTATTTAAAGACATCAAGGACCTTCTCTCTTCTATATTTAGCATAAGCAGCAATCTTTTGGGGGCAGGTATTAAAGGTCTCTCTGTTTCTAATGCTTGTGTGAGAATGCACGGGAGAAAAATCTTATTATTAATGTTAATTGTAATACAATGAACCCTATTTATAAGTGCACATAATATATAACCTACTCCTATTACATACAGGACTCGAATACATATATATATAAATATATATATATATATATATATT